>JAASFI010000033.1:0-78762 GCA_023333705.1 Globisporangium viniferum | reverse complement strand
CTGAATGAAGTTTCTTGTGGTGTCCTCATAGCAATGTCCCCCTCTCAAAACTGATATTCTGCTTTTTCTCAAAAACCATTGTGCTGCTCAACAAATGGATAGCACTACCAGAACGCGTTTTCTAATAGCTTCATCCTGGCCAATTTTCAGCCTCAAACGGCGAGTATTGATAAAAATTTCACAAAAACGTGTGTGTCCCCATAGCATTGGCCAGCACTGTATCAAATCGAGCTCTTCGCACTTTTGTGTTGTTAACTGTAAAGTGAATGCTTCATAACGTTATTGGCACTGTTACGAAATATTCGGTTCGTAACAGTGCCAATAACGTTATGAATTATTCACCAATCAGAAAACGAGGGGAAGGGTTTAGTATAGGGCTGTGTTTGTCATCCGTGCTCGTCACCATCAGCCAATCGCAGTGCGCCGCACAGAATCTCCACCATCATTCTGACGGCGAATCGGCAACTGCGCTTCTTGTGGCAATAATTTTCAGATTCTTCACACAAATTTTAGAAATTTAAGCAGACAAATCGCTCAGATCTGTGCATTTGCATTCTCTGTGGAGTGCGCAAGTTGGTTGCCGACACCACACATGGTTGATGATTAATTGTGAACACGACTTGTTGTGTCCGGCATCTGTGAAAAAAAAGCATCTGCGCACAATGTTCTCAGCTTGTTCTTTCTAATATCGACTTTCCGCAGTATACCCACAAGATCGTGTATCGGGAATTAAAATTAATGGCCATCTATATGCATCTTTCGCCTTCCACACGAGACTCGGCCATCATCATCAACATTTGCTTGAAGCAACGCGCGATCCATCCGTCTGCACCGACACCTCGGCTCGGAGCCAGCCAAACTCCACAACAACTCCATGAAAATGAGAGAGAGCCACTCGAGTCAAGACTCATTTCTCAGAAGCAGACAGGGCGGGACATCGAGGAGTTCAGTGCGAGCTTTTCACTTGCTCTCAGTATGGTGCGGCCACCCACAACCGCCGCCACCAGTTATTTTTTAGAGTCCGATTTCACACAAAAACTAAAAGAGACCAAACAAATCGCTACAACAAGTCGCTTCCCAGTAATTGCATACTTTCCTGCAAGAGCTTGGGTTTCTGTATCCACTTGAGCAGGCTCAGTATCCAACCACGCACCTGTGTAATTCGATCGATCCATCAGCCAAGTGCAACACAGCCTCCGCCTGGTTTCTGTTCCGCCAGAGCTCTCTCTTTCTTTTTTTCTCATCTCACGAACGATCAAAAATAATTGCGGCGTCTTTGTGAACAACAAAATGGCCCCAGCTTTTTTGCTTTTTGCCGACTTGCGCTCGCTCTCACACAGCAACTCGCCTTACAAGACACACACCACACCACCGAGCAGCTCCACAACAAATCTCACAACACAAGATGGCGGCAGTCGGTATGAAGCGCAAGGCGCCGCCCACGACCGTCGGCAGCGGCGACTCGTTCGACACGCTGCGCCCCGCCGAGAAGAAGCAGAAGGCCACGGTCGGCATCGCCACGGACCGCGGCGGCAAAGCCAGCCAGGAGGTGTGTGCGTTACACATCTAATTTTGCGTCATGTGAAGTCAGCTGAGACACTAATGGATAGATATGGGAGGCTGCAAGTGTGCGGTGTATATTGAGTTGACATGATCGCTGACTAACTATGTGGACGTATGTTCTGTCTGTTTGTCTATTTGTCTTTTTATAGGATGCGTACGTGATCGGCGGCAACGGACCCGAGCGCTTGACGCTGAACGGGTACTCATCTACCATGGGCGGCTGCTTTGGCGTCTTTGACGGCCACGGCGGCGACCGCGCGTCGCGCTACTGCGCCGAGAACCTCGTGCCGAAGATTGAGGAAGAGATCAACACACACGCCAAGGTCGACGAAGCGATCACGAGCGCCGTGCGCGCCGTGGACGCCGAGTTCTGCACGATCGCGCGACGGGCCTCGCGGCCAGACCTCGAACAGCGCGCCGCGGCGTTCCAGATGCAGCTCCCCGGCCGAAGCTTCCGCTCGTTCGGCATGGAGGACGGCTCGACGTGCCTCATCGCGATCATCCGCGACGGCATCGTGTACGTCGGCAACGTCGGCGACTCGCGCGCGATCATCAGCACGCGCAAGGGCAAGACCGTGAATCTGTCGAGTGACCAGAAGCCGAACCGCAAGGACGAGCGCGCGCGGCTGGAAGCGAAGGGTGCGCACGTGACCGGCTCGCCCAACTTTTTATACCACGTGTGGCCGATCAACAAGCTCATCGACGTGCCTCGCGTGAACGGCGCGCTGGCGATGTCGCGGTCGATCGGCGACCTATCGCTCAAGCCCTGGATCACGTGCGACCCGGAGATCACGACCCACACGCTCACGGCGGACGACCAATATCTCATCATGGCGACCGACGGGCTCTGGGACGTGGTGTCCAGCAAGGCGGCGGCCAAGATCGCCTCAAACTTTGACGACCCGCAGAAGGTGGCGGACGCGCTCGTGAAGCTCGCGCTGGCGAAGAAGACGTTTGACAACATCACCGTCGTGGTCGTGGACATCGCCAGCTACGCATGACCACCCAGCAAAGCGCCAAGAAGCAGCAAGCACGCCCAGTAGATCATTTCTTCCTTCGAGTCAAGAACGATAGATAGATCGAACTACTACCAACACACACACACACACAAAACTATATGTAGCGCCAATTTTTTAACATGAGAGTATAATATCAATACGCCGAAAAGCCAAAGATCCGTCCAGCGCTCGGAATTATTCCATCGCTATCTATCATTGCGTGCTGGATGAAAAGGAAACGAATAAAGGAGGCCATACAAAGACACGCGCTTGTCCGCCGTGTGACTCGCTCACAGGATCCAGATCTTCCAGCTGAGCCAGTTAGTTTGACGCCTCGGTCAGAGTCCTTGGCGTCCGAGCTGCCACACAACTATCATACAGATCATACAGTGGCTTTGCTTTGCGGCATATTCAACGGAGAAATTCCCACACACGCTAAAAATGAATCATTTTCCGTGTGTCCTTTTGGCAGCGCATCTTCTCAGGATCAGGCACTAAATTCAACCCTCAACGCTGTTCTGTGGCATTAGCGCATGTACCACATTTGAGTTTGCTTATGCTGCTGCCACACAACAATTAGTGACGAGTGTGTAAAACAAGGAGAATTCGCTCGTTTGTTGCATTCTTGCAGAACATTTTACGGCCGCTAAATTTAGACCACTTTCTGCAACTGAAGCGCAACATTCCGCTCGGTCCACCTTCTTATGTTGCGTGAAGACGCAACAAAATAGAAGGAAAGCCTTTTACGCAACATAAGAAAATCCCGCATTATCACAGCTGGCGATAAAGCAACAGACCAAAAGCGCAACCCACCAAATAGACTCGCTCATCAGACAATCAGAGAGGACGCTCTCAGTCTCTGTCGACGCGCGCCTGGGCCTCTCTGTATACGCGTGCATACATCCACGTACACAACACACCCGCGTCTCTCTTTCTCTCTCTCTCTCTCTCTCTCTCTGTGCGTGTTGCGTACACGATCAAGTGACCAGCTTCTTCCAGGCGACGCTGACCACGACGACGGCAAGAAGAAGCAGAAGCACCACCACATCATCATGCCCGCGCTCGTGCTCTTCGGGCGGCGGTCGCGCATCGGCAGCGACGACCTCTACTGCCCGGCGCTGCTGCTGATCGCGTACCAGCTGCCGCTGTTGCTGATATCGATCTGCTACCTGCTGTTCTGGCGCCGGTGCTCGACCATGAGCTTCAACGTGAGCGGCGTACCGTTCTGGTTTATGGTCGGCGCCGTGCCGATCCACGGCTTCATGGCGTGCATCTACCTCATGATCGTGCGCGTGTCGTCCAAGGGCACGATCGTCGAGCAGGAGCGCCGCATGCTCATGCCGCGCGTGCTGCAGATCCACATCGTCTGGTCGTGCCTCATGTTCGCGTACGGCGTCATGGGGCTCATCCTCTGGTACCACACGAACGTCTGCTACCCGGACTCAAACTACGTGCTGGTACGTGTCCTTGATACTAGTACTCATTTGCATGGGCGTGTGTATAATTATAAACTAACAACACATGTGTGTATGTATGTATGAATATGGACAGGGCATCGCGGGGTGCATGGTCGCGGAAGTGAGCTTCACGTTCACGCTGGGCTTTTGCATCCTGGGCGGCGCGCCACCCTTTGAGCTGGACGAGGCCGTGGATCCTTATGGTAACGCTCTTGACTCTGAACGCAAATCGTTGTTGGACGGTACATTGATTTTAGCTTTTTTTGCTTTCGATGTGCCATTGATTTGTGTGTTATACATACAAACGTGTGTGCACGCTTGCTTTCGCTATTGTCTGTTGGTACTAATGATTCGCTCACCTTGTTGTGTTGACTTTGTTTGCGTGGAATAGAAATGGACCGGACGATCCCAAACTCGGACGTGTACGTGCCGCACCAGCAGCGCTGGGAGCGCCGCTGCAACCGCTGCTGCTCGTGCATCCGCTGCTTCACGTGCAACTTGTTTGGCGGCGCCGGCACGCAGCACGACTCGATGTCGGTCGTCGCGAACGTGATCGCGCGGCTCTTCTACGGCAGTCCGGACCTCGTGATCTCGGACATTGTCGCGGGCTTCATCCTGCTCGCAGCAGTGCAGGCGCATGAAGAAGCGCTGGAGAACGACGAGTGTGGCGGACACTGCGATGACGGTGATGCGGAAGAGACGCTGGCGGAGATTCGCGCGCGCGTGCAGAATGGCGGCGCTGACAGCAAGGCGCTGCTTACGGCACCGCCACCGCCACCGCCACGGCCGGTGATGTCGGCTTTTCAGCTCTCCTCATTAGAGTCCGAGGAGCCGAACAGCTACGTGGCGATCGCGATCCCGTCTCCTGTGCTCACGGGCAACGAATTCCAGCCAGCGCAGCTTCTCCAGCAACGTGACGAAGAGCTGGACGAGAGTTTGCTGGAGCTCGCGCATTTCTCGAAATACGCCGTGGGCATCTACGGCTGGATGCTCTACGTGTGGTCGCACCCGTGGAGCGGCACTTTCCGACTGGCGTTCACGTGCATGAAGCGCAACGTGGACTACATCCACGGCGACAATTTCTTCCACCTGGGGCAGACAGCGCTGCAGCTGGAGACCGGTGCCAAAGCGCAGGATATCGTGTACGCGAGTTTCCACAATTCGGTGTACAAACCCGCGTTCTGCGTCATGCTTGACCACGAGAAGAAGCAAGTGGTCGTCGCGATTCGAGGCACGCTGTCGCTCGAAGACTGCTTGACCGATGCGATCGCGTACGGGGTGTCCCTGGATGGCATTTCGGAGCGCTGGAGCTGCGACAGTTCAGGCGAATATGCGCACCAAGGGTTCTTACACTGCGCGGAAGCAGTGTACCTGGAGATCAATCGCTTGGGGATCCTTGAGATGCTCTTCGACCCGGACACGAACGTGTCGATCGCGACGGATTTGCTGAACCAGTGCGAGACCGGGGAGTACAAGGACTACGGACTCACGCTGACAGGTCACTCGCTTGGTGCGGGCACTGCGATCCTGCTCTCGATCATGCTGAAACCAAAGTTTCCAAACCTGCGATGCTTTGCGTTCAGCCCGCCTGGGTGCACGCTCTCACCGGGTTTGGCGTCGCGCTGTGCGTCTTTCGTGACGTCAGTGGTCGTGGGCAACGACATTGTCGCGCGATCGTCGCTGACGTCGGCGGAGGAGTTGCGTGACCAGGTGATTGACCTGATCGGACGCAGCAAAGTGGGCAAGTCGGCGATCCTGCGCCAGGTGGTCGCGTGGAAGCGACCAGATGAGCTGCTCTACGACGAGCCGCAGGTCTCCAACGGCTCATTTGGTATTCAGCTTGCGAACTACCGGACCATGCTGCAGCGGATCCAAGCGCACGAGCCGATCCACAAGCTCACGATCCCAGGAAAGCTGATTCACCTGAAGCGCTCTGCGGACCAGAAGACTGCTGGGGGCTGCTGGGTGTGCTGTCGTCCGGGTGGCGGCATCTGCTGCACGGAGCGAACGAATTACGATTCCTCGTGGTCGACCGTCGACAATTTTCAGAAAATCCGGATCGCACGCACCATGCTGGACGACCATTTCCCGGACAAAGTGCACCATGTGCTCCAGGATTGTGCCAAGCGCCTGCGTCCGCGTGAGAGCTGCATGGGCTGATTGCTGCTGACGCGACGGAAGGTCCCGGCAGGCACATGGAGATGAGGAGGTAGGGAATGAATGAATGAAAACAGATTTGATAGGTTGCTTGATGAAGATAGGTTAGTTGCACGCGCCAATGTGAAAGTGAGCACTTGGTATTGGAGACAGAAGGCAAGAGGAAAGTGGTGATTAAGCTCTCCAGCGATTTCAATCCCAAATCTTTACTGCTTTTATGGATTCTGCTGCATGGAGACACTTTGTATCTGCTGTTACTATGCGAGTGGCTGCGGGCGTCCACAGACGACGCACTTGAGCGACTCGGACACGTTGAGCTTGGAGCAGATCCCGCAGGACCAGGTTGATGAAGAAGCGCCGCCTGAAGAAGATGACGAAGACGAGGAGGAAGACGAAGAGCTGCTGTTGTTGCTGGTGCCATTCGCTGGGTTGTTGCTCAGAGCAAACGCGTCCGAGGCTACCGCTGTCGTAGCTGCTGGAGTCTGTAGTGCGAAATGGCCATTCGAGGGCAACGAGGGTGAATGCAAAGTAGCAGTAGCTATCAAGACTGGAGGAGCAGACTGCAGCACCGGAGCTGGCGGAAGCGCACTTGGTTGGTGGCTGTGTCCTGCATACTGATGCTGACCGTATGGTACTGACGCTGTTGCTGTTGGTGCCACTGAGGTCTGCAATGCTAACGAAGTCCTCGCTTCTCGAAGTTCGTCCTCCAGCGCCTGAATCCGCTGCAGTGCCGCCCCCATCGCGAAGCCCAGGTCGTCGTGGTTAGTCTTCGCAGTCGAAGCTGCCATCCCCACGCCAAAGAGCGGTGGACTCGGGTTCCCCACAGGATTCGCGGGTAAAGTCGCACCGCGAAAGTAGTACTCGCTCCACAGAGTCACCTGGCGCAGCACAGAGGACACGGGCGGCAACAGCGTATGGCTCCCAGTTGCAGCGGATGCTTGCGGACGGTAGAACGGGTTCTGGTACGTGGCCTTGTGGTCCAGCACGTGGGTCCAGAGCGACTGTGTGCGCGTGTACAGGCTCCACGCCGTGCGCTCGCGATCGCAGTTGCCGAGAAACGTGCCGTAGCGACCGGAGAACGTCGCGTCCGCGATCGTCTCGAGCAGCTTGCCATTGAACTCAAAGTACGTCGGGTACTGGCGCCAGAGCTGCCAGACGCAGTCGAGAAACTGCAGAAACACGGGCGACTGCTCTTCGTTCTCGGCTTTTCCCGGCCCCACGCGGTCGTGGAACTTGTGGCCGACCTGGATCCACTCTTTCTCGATGATCTCCATGAAGCCCACGATCGTACGGTAGTGCTTGTCGAGCAGCATCTGCGAGAGCGCGCACAGCTGACCCGTGCGGTCCCATCCGTCGCTGCAGTGCACGAGCACCGTCGTGCCTTTGTTCTCGACCGCGTCGGCCACCCGGAGCGCGGCCGAGAGCACGAGTCGCACGTGCGAGAGCCACTTCGTGTCCTCCACGCGCGACTGCCACGAGAAGTCCAGGTCCGTATTGCCCGTCGCGACGAGCCCGCGCACGTTCTCAATGCTCTCGCGCATCGCGTGGATGTTGGCGATGTTAAGAAAACTCACGCTCGCGTGCTGGTGGTTGGAGCTCTCGGTGCCGCCGCCCGTGAGCTTATTGACTTTCGCATTGAGCTCTGGCCGGCAATCGGCGATCCAGACGCGCTTCTGCTGGCGGTTCGAGTACCCGATGCTCGCCAAGTGGCGGTCATCCGCCGGGTTCTGCGCGTTTAGGATCCCGCGCTTGGGTTGCGCGCAGCGCCAGATCGACGCCGAGTTGCGCGGATGCACAAAGCAGCAGATCGGCAGGCGTCCCTTCGACCGGAACTCGGCGACATTCGCGATCTCGTGGTCGGTCATCGTCGAAGGAACGACGATTTGCGGCGGGTACGTCGGGCAGATCCCATAGTTCTTGTTCATGTCAGTGACGCGGAACGGACCGTTCAGGAGATCCACGCCCATGCGCGCGAAATCCGCATGCAGGTTGTAGATCTGATGGCCATGGAGCTCACAGTGGTGGTGGTGGTGACCATGCTGCTGCTGTTTGACCGAAGCGAATGCAAACAAACTCAATGGCGATTCGATAAACACGTGACGGTTCAGCGTCATCATGAGCGTGTTGATGTCCCCGCCGAGTGTCCATGCGCGCAGGTCCTTGAACTTGATCACGAGCTGACTTGGCGTTGCCGGCTCGTACTTGGAGCGGGTCGCAGACGCCGCCTGAGGGTACGACAGCTTGCCCACACACGCGCGCGGGATGCCGACTAGCGCATCGTCCAGCAGACGGTGGAAGTGGCCCGGAGAGCGCAGCGCGGCGTTCGTTGGCTCAAAGCGTAGTCTGTAGGTCGTGATGAAGAGCGTGCCTGGAATCGCTGGAAGCCCCACCGCTGCTGGGAACTGGTACGAGCAAGTCACTGCTGCAAGCACGCCTTCATTCGGCAGCACCGCCACTCCATGATCAGCTGATGTTGATATTGAAGACGTGGATATTGATCCGTTACTGGATGAATTCAAGCCACGGCGTGCTGAGATCGCTACCGCAGGTGGCGCACCGCCGGCTGCAGTCATCTGGGGTGGGACTGCCAGATTCTGCTGGACCCCATAGAGCTCCTTCACGGGCTCGCGCATGTCAAACGAGGACGCAGCAGCGCGGTCATGCGAGCGTGGCGCTCCTACAGTTGCTGCTGCTGCTGTTGTTGCTGGAGGCGGCGGCGCGCCATTCGCACCGGTTGAAGCAGCAGCAGAAGAAGGCGCCAGCGCCATGAGCCGAGCCATGCGCGCGTGGTGCGAGCAGACGTCACCACCATCGGACGCCACGGGAGACGTACACCGCGAGCCGTTGTGCGTGATCGCTGTGCAGACCGCCATTGGAGCTCAGTGGGTCTCTTCTATCTGCTTGTTGCTCTCTCGATCGAGTCGGTACGAATGAGCTTCTGGAGCTCTTCAGCGTCCGTTTTTGGGTTTTGATGCAGGCAGCAATATCAAAATATTACGATAATGAGCAGAATGGATTACTTGGTCGTCTCCAGTTTTCAACATTTTGCAATAACAGACAAACCGCAACAGAAAGTCAAAGCTGGCATATTTTTCCAGTGGGTGGCTTTTTGGTAATATATTGAAGTATTGGGTCTACTGCTGATATAAACATTGATAAATGCTTTGAGGCTTTCTTTCTGAGACGAACTTGCTTCTTCTGGCATCATCATCATCAACAAACAATCCAAATCGGATCTTGGTGCAGCAGATTGAATTGATTGCATGCGGCGATCGGCGCGGGTGGCGGTGGCCACTGCGACAGCAGCGCATGCGCACGCTGCGACACCAAGAGCGCCAGTCACCACCACAGTCGCATCAGGCTCAGCAGCGGTAAAGCGCCGTGGTGTCAAGCGTGAAGCCGTCTCGACGCTTGCGGCGGCACCATCATCGTCGCTCGTGAAGGAGACCAAGCAGAAGAAGACGACGAAAGACGCCGTCGTCGTCAAATCAGAACAGACGCCAGCTGGGCACGTGAACGAGGAGCTACTGCAGAATGAGAACGACTCGCAGCTCACCATCAAACGAGAGCGGGTCGAAACCATGAGTGTGGCTATCAAAAGCGAGCATGGGCATCATGTCCGCGAGAACACGGTCGTGAAACGAGTGATGACTGGCGGTGGCGAGTGGCATCGACTCTGCACCACCCAAGAGCTCTCGTGCAAGCTGACGCTGGCGTCCGGGCAGGTGTTCTCCTGGAGGTTCCGTGGGCATGCGCAGGAGTGGAGCGGCGTGATTGGTGGAAACGTGTTTGCGCTGCGCGAGCGCGACCAGTGCGTCGAGTTCCGGTGTCTGCATCCACTCGACTGTGAGTATAGCTATTGCTTACGTGTCTGTTGGTAGCAATGACATTCTGATGCAGTCTTTCTGTTTGTATGTGTGCATATGTGGAACACACAGTTCCAGCAGAACAAGCTCATGAGATCCTGACTCATTACTTTCGCTTAGAGGTGAGACGCGTAATGCCTGAATGGTGGCTTTGAAGGGCTCCAGGTGCTAACTGTGTGTGTGTGTGTTTTTTTTTTTTTCTTCCAATAGATTGATGCTGCACCATTGTACAAACTATGGACAGCGCAGGATGACAAGATGGCGCAGCTGATCCAGTGTCTCCCCGGATACCGCCTCGTGCGTCAGGACCCCGTCGAGTGCCTCTTTGCGTTCATTTGCTCGTCGAACAACAACATCCAGCGCATCCAGCAAATGGTCGACAAGCTCCGCGCGACCTACGGCACGCTGCTGTGCACTGTTGCTAGCGACTCTAAACAAGATGCTGCGGTCCAAGGATTGTCACACAGTTACTATTCGTTCCCTTCGACGGACACGCTCGCAAATAAATGCGAGGAAACCACGCTGCGCGCGCTGGGGTTTGGCTACCGCGCGCCATTTATCACCAAGTCGAGCCAACAATTGGTGGAGCTTGGTGGCGTCGAGTATCTCCATCAACTTCGAGACTGGAAGCCGGTTGAAGCGAATGAGAGTGACGACTACCAGGAGAAGCTCATGGTGTTGATGGGCGTAGGCAGGAAAGTGGCGGACTGCATCGGACTGTTCTCGCTAGAGAAGCTCGACGCGATCCCCGTGGACACGCACGTGTGGCAAATCGCGTGCCGCGAGTTCGACGCGAGCCTTAAAGACAAGAAGAGCATCACGCCGAGCGTGTACAAAGTGGTGGGCAACCATTTCCGGAGCCGGTTCTCGCCGTTTGCAGGCTGGGCACATAGCGTGCTCTTCACGGGCGACTTGACTTCATTCCAGTCGCATCTGCCGACTGCCATGCAGAAGAAGAAGAAGACAGAGACAAAGAAAAAGAAGAGAAATACGGTGGCTATAGTGGTGAGTGTGAAGAAAGAAGCGAATAACAGCAGCAGCGGCGTGAACACCAAAGAGACGAAGAAACGCGCGGTGAAGGAAGAGCTGAAAGCGCCAGTGAAGAGGAAGAGCGCCAAGTCAACCAAGACAGGCAAATAATAGTGACACAAGTGTGTGAATGCGTGAGTTTGGCGAGTGTGCTGTAATCGCTTAGGGATTAATCAACAGTGAGATGGATTGATTATTAATTCATCCATCTGCCTGTCTGCCTGATCCCTCGATTCAGCTTCAAGCTGAAGCGGTGTACGGACAGGACTGCAATTATGAGGCACCGCAAGCCAGCTGATCGAGTGAAACTTGAAGACGCTGGCGTGGTGGTGCCGGTCGATTTCTGACGTCACCGGGCGTGGGTGTGTTTGGCGCCTCCGACTGAGTCTTTCGTGCTCTTTTTTCGAGTCTTTTGACCAATTTCCATGGATGAAAAAGGACAAGAGGAGCCACACAGACTGGACACTGTTGTACTGGACTGGACACTCCAGTTGTGTATTGTTGTTGGGCTTGCTTTGCCGGATTAAAGATGATGATGATGACGACATACTGTTGTTTCATTGCACAGTTGCATATTGCTTTCTGAAGCGACCGACCCTTGGTCTGACCAGCGCAGCCGCGTGCACAGCAAACCCACGACAGCCACTCGTTCCAGCAGCTCTTGAGGCTTCCTCACTCACAGCACAGTCGCACCCTCGGTTAATCACCAGTCCAATGTAACGGACACACAGACGTCAGCTGCTCGAGCGCGCTGGTCTTCTCTTGACTGACTGGTTGTGAGGAGTTCTTGGAGTGGAGCAACCAACCGGTCGGTGGTGTGATTGCTGCAGGCAGCCACTTGAACCCATAATGTCACCCACAATAACGTCGCTGCGTCACCAGACAGGGCACGCTCCTGCCACCGACTGTCTTTTCCACGCACACTTTTCTACAAACCTTTGTAATTTAATACTCGTTTCAGTTGACAGTGAGTTTCAGAGGTTTTTAGGCTTCTTGCGATCAGTTTTTACTTGGATCGATCTTTTTTTCTTCCTGTGAGCTCATTTGCCAATTCGCCAAGCCAACGAGTCCGTGGCAGTCCAAGCTCCAGGTGATTGCTGCCTGCCTGACCTGTATAGAGAAACCGCCTCTGCTATGGAGCCGACGGTGTTTGTGTGCCTCGTGACGACCATCGCGTGCGTGCTACTCGCGATCGATGGCACAGGTGAGCGAGACTGCATGCGCCTGCTGACAAGGATCGCTCTCAGCTGACGCTCTGCCTGAATCACACCGACATATTCATTGCCTGTGGGTTTGTGTGTCTGCATTGCATTATATAGCATGCCTGGTGGGCGTGGACGAAGCGTGCGTGTTGGACCGCGCGAGCAACATCGTGATGGTGATCATCGGCGCTGTGACGCTCGTGCCCGTGCTCGCCGCGCTGTACACTGCGTGGCTGGACCATCGAAGCAGTTGCCATGATGAGCGCACTCGGCTTCTGTAAGTGGACTGTGGCTTGGTGGGGTGGATGGAGCGGCACTGTTGGTGTTAACGTGCAGAGAGTTTGTCTTTGTGTGCCGATGTAGTGAGACAGGAGATGAAAACGCCAATGCGACGCCAAAGCGAGTGCTCATGTATCTCTACACCAGCCACTTTCTCTCCGCGTGGGTGCGTCAACTGCTCACTACTCGTGTCGTATAGACAACTTTGTATCTGGGCTCATCCATGCTGTTTTGTTTGTCTCCACGTCTGTAGGGGGACCGCATGTGGCAGTTTGCGATCCCGATCCTGTTCATGGAAGTGTTTGTCGACACGCTGCTGCCGAGCGCCACGTTCTCGCTCGTGATGTATACGACGTGCATCTTCGCGATCCCGTCCGTGGGCAAGTATCTCGACACTGCGAACCGTTGGACCGTGATGAAGTACTCGATCGTGGTCGAGAACCTCATGATCGTGCTCAGCGCCGCGATGCTCGGCTTGATCTTGCTCATCACGAACGCCGATGGGATCCACAAGCCTGAGTGGACGTGGAAGCTGCTGGGTTTATTCGGCGTCACACTGATGTGCGGTGGCGTCGGTCAAGTGCTGAACGACGCGCAGACGCTCGCGATTGAGCGCGACTGGGTGGTCGTGATCGCCGGTGATGACTCGAATGCGCTCGCGCACCTGAACACGACGATGCGCCGCATCGACCTGAGCTGCAAGATCCTCGCGCCGATGGCGTTCGGTATCATCATGGACTTTGCTGGAGACGACCCGACCACGCGCGCGATGATCGGCGCTGCGGCCGTCGGCATTTGGAATCTGCTGTCCACGCCGCTCGAGTATTTCATGACCAAGGATATCTACAATCTCAACCCGGAGCTCGCGGTGAAGGACATCTCCGAGGAAGACGCGCATGAGCAGCGCACGGGCACGACGCAGAGCACGTTTGCGCGCTACTCCAAGATGTGGAAGGACTACCTGCACCACCCGGTGTTCCTGCTCAGCTTTGCGTTCTGCTCGCTGTACATGACGATTCTGGACGGCGGTGCACTCAACACAGCGTACCTCAAGTGGCGCGGCATCCCGGACTCGATCTTGGGTTCCAGTCGAGGCGCGGGCGCTGTCTTTGGCCTGGTCGGCACGTTCATCTTCCCCTACATCCGCAAGCTCATGGGCCGCGTCGAGCGCGTGGCGGTCGTGAGCGTGTGGCTCTTCTGGCTCTGTCTCGCGCCGGTGATCCTCGCGTTCGTCTTTGCGGGCGAGTCGGTCACGTCAGATTACGTGATGCTCGGCTGCATGGTCGTGTCGCGCATCTGGCTCTGGAGCGCAGACCTCGCGGAGACGCAGATCATGCAGGAGTGGATCGAGCCTCATCGCCGCGGCTCGATCAACTCGATGCAGACCGCGACGTACCAGTTCTTCTACATCATGATCCAGTTCATGGGCATTGTGTTCCACGACCCGCGCCAGTTCGAGGCGCTTGTGATCTTCTCGCTCGCGACCGTGTTCTCCTCGGCGATCGGGTTCACGTTCTGGGACCTCAAGTACGGCCGCCGCCGCGACGTGTACGTGCGCAAGGTGACGAGCTCCACGTCGCCCCAGAAGATGCAATAACTGCCTGCCTGCATGTTAGTGTTCATACCCATAAATCCAATGGTGCACCTTAGCAAACTGTATAGCAAACGTCCCTCCCTCAACGAGTGAGATGGCTACATTTCACACTTCAACTTCCATCGCATTTTTTGACATGTTGCATGATCCATCCATCCACCTGTTTCGTGGTACTGTACTGGTATGTGCAACTGCATGTATGGGGAAACCTGAAAGCCACAAGGTCTTGGCTATCGATCGCCATATTTAAAGTACGAAGAGCTCATCGAAGTCCATGGCCAGCACTGGAGGTCAAATGGATGAATGGGAGCTCTATTTATCTAACTCGGGTGTTTTCATGCTGTCAATATGCCCTGTTCCGCCCCAGTCACGCCCTCCACCAAAAATGAACACTGCCTGCCTGCCTCAAGGACCACTCGAGAACACCCGGTGCAATCGATCAATCAATCATTGCGAGTGGCCCTGGGGATCCTTGATCGCTGATAATCACTGCGAGCCTGTGATTCCTGTGATTGTGCAGCTGGGTCGCATTTCGACTCGCCTTTACAGACTGAGAATGTCTCTCGCTCTCTCTCCCAGTCCACACACCGCAACCAACCACAAAGGCGACAAAGTGCGCGTGTAAAAGCACAATGGAATACATATCCCAAGCGCCACTGAATGACTCCAAGTGTCCCCAAGTCTGCACGCAACTCGCTTACTCCTGGCCACAAATTTTGTACCTTCAACAGGTATAATAGGGGATACAGTAGGACGGTCTGAGTCGTTTTCACTTTTTCAAAAAGTGAACCTTCGCGACTGGGTGCACTTGGTAGACCCCACACACACACGTGTGAGGTTTCCTTGCGCTTTGTATCACCAAATGTTCGGTTTCAACGTGGATGCAAAGCAAAATACAAGATGTGCTTTTTTATCCCGCTTGGCAAACGAGCGTTACGACCATTTTCGTTCGCGATCTTTCCCGCCCTCCCGACATATTGGCAGGTGGATGCTGCTCCTGTAGCAAATGCATGGCAATCCTCATTTGAATTCGAGCTGAAACATCGAATGCGCTTACTTGCATCTGCATGGCTACATTTCTACATTCTCAAGCGCGATATACACGTGTAATGCGTTCTAGATTTTGCTTGAAGAGCGGGGTGACAGAGGCATGACAAAACCGAGCCTCGAACGCGCGCTGCGACTTCTAGGAAGTCCAGGTCGTGCACGGAAATGCAGTCGCGATAACGACGAGCACAGTCATACACAGATAAATGCTGGAGTTGGTGGAAGACTCGCATTTTGATCATTATTTGCTCTTTGCTTGACAAAGTAAACTCAAATATACATCGGTGGACTGGCTAATGAATTCTAGGAATGAAAATGACGAAAATGCCCGAAATGAACGATTTCGAACGGTTTTCAGCCATTCAGCGCAGACAGTTGTGTAAAGCAGTGGAGCACATCTTCATCGCCATGCAGTGAGTTGTAAAGGGAATTCGATTATAGAGTGTCTAGAAATGTAGTTGTGAGCGATTTCTGGCACAAACCTTCCGAGTTGCATCCTCTGAATTGGCGAGCATCAAATTGCACAGGATAAAGTCAGTTCGGATGAGCACCGGTGGGACAAAGACAGGCGAAACAGCCAGCTGGGCGTCACAGATTTCCGCCCCGAAGTCAAAACCCACACGTCGAGCCAATCAACCCAGCTCAAAAAGCGCCAGACTTGACTTCGTGCTTTTTATCATCGCCAACAACGTGGCGACAGCTGTCTCCACCTTTTCTTCCCCATCCCGGTCCTCCCCTCTTCCCTCGCCTTCCCCCTCTCTCTCTGCCCTTTCACTGTTGTTTTTCGAGCCAATCGCGCGAAAGAGGGGCCAGCAAATCGGCAAATCAATCGGATTGTCTACCTTTACGGATCAAACCTGCACTTCCAGACTTCCTGACTGGCTGAACTCGTCGTCTGTTCTTTTTTTCTATCGGTGAGTGAGTGAGTTTTGTGCCGCGCCTCTGCTTCCGCCTTTGCGTCTTGCGGACAGACACCTCCCCAGACTTTCGTTTCCTTCCCGCTCGCTCGCTCACTCACTCTGTGATCCGCGTCCGCGTATTGTAGAAACTTAACGCTCGACGGGAAGGCCTCTTTTTCCCATCGACGTACGGCCGAGAAGCCCCAGCCAGATCACCCCAGAAGCGAGAGAGACAGGAGAAAAAAAGCGAATATGGTGCGCGTGCACACGCTGCTGCGCGTCGCCTGCGTGGCGATCGCGGTCGCGGCCAGCGCTGTTCATGCCCAGGAAGCCGGCGTCGACGAGAACGTGGTCGAGGCTTCAGAGCCGGCGGTGGTGGCGCAGGACGAGCCAGTGGCGGCGCGTGAGCTGCAGCTACTGACGCTCGGCGGCGGCTCCTCGGACGGACTCGGCCTCAATGTGCCGGGAGTCGTGGATGCTACCGTAGGACCAGCGACCGATGCGCCGACGCCGGTGCCAGAGACCCCAGCTCCAGAGACGCCAGCGCCGACGACAGCCGCGCCGACGACGACGCCTGAACCAACGACTGCGGAGCCAACGACGACCCCTGAACCGACCACGGCCGAGCCAACAACGACACCAGCTCCAACGACTGAAGCGCCGACCGAAACTCCAACTGAGAAACCGACTGAAGCGCCGATTGAGGCTCCAACGGAAGCGCCGACTGAGACTCCAACGGAAGCGCCAACTGCAGCTCCGACTGAGGCGCCGACCGAGTCACCAGCTCCGATCACTTTGCTCCCGGTTGATCCAGTGACACTGCTCCCAGTTGATCCAATCACGCTGCTTCCGACCACGGCGCCTGTCACGGAGGCTCCGGTCGAGACGTCTCCGCCACCACCTACGGAGCCGACTTCTGCACCAACGGAAGTACCAACGACGACGGCTCCACCAGTTACAGTGGTTCCAGTCACGGAGCTCCCGATCACGCTCCCTCCAGTCACGGAGCTCCCGATCACGCTCCCTCCAGTCACGGAGCTCCCGATCACGCTCCCTCCGGTCACAACCGAACCAGTCACTTCCACCCCACCAATTGTGGACCCGACGACGCCGACATCGTCTCCGCCTCCAGCAACGGAGACACCGTCAGTGACACCTCCAGTTGATGTGACTCCAACGCCAGCCACATCAACCCCGCCAGTTACTTCCACTCCGCCAATTGTGGATCCGACGACGCCGACGTCTTCTCCACCTCCGGTGACGGACACACCGCCATCGACTCCAACGCCAATCACGCCATCGCCTCCAGTGGACGTGACCCCTGTGCCATCATCTGGCGACGGAAGTGGGAGCGCAGGATCGCCTCCGCCTCCAACCAGACCACCAACTGACGCGCCAGCACCAGTCCCTGCGAGCCCATCCCCTGCGACAACAGCTCCAGTGACTGTCGTTCCTGTGGTGGTGGCCATCGAGACGAACTCTCCAGATGTCGACTCGGGATCCAGCAAGAGCAATGGCGACAAGGCGACCGATGCGCCTGTGCTTGATGCCAACAACGACGCCGTCGATGTGATTGTGTATAACCCAAACAAAACTGCCAACGCACCGTCTGTCAACCCGTTCGAGATCAAGGAGGTCACGTCGATCACGGAGCGACCTGTTGTGTTGGACATTGACAGCACGTTCGGCACTACGGAAGCACCGAAAAAGTATGTTCGTGGTGAAGTGTCGGAGAGCGTGATCGACGACACTGGTAGCAGTGGCTCTTCCACAAAGGCGTCCACTGCCGATGCGCCAAACGTCATTGGTGGCCGCAAAGCGTACCTGCCAACAGATGCCGCTTCGGTGCTCTCCTCGACCAGCGCTGCTTTCCACGACTTCTTGCGCTACTCGTCAGTGGCGTTCGCAGGTATTTCGGTTGCGCTTCTGATGTTCTTCCACTTCGTCTCACTCGACTCGGCGCTTTTCTGGACGAATCCGCTCTGGTCGCCAAACACGTGGGAATTCTTGCTGTATGTGGGCTACTTGCAGCAAATGGCTTCGCTCTCCCAGCTCACGCTGCTCAAGACGCCGTACTTCCTCTGGGACTACACGGACTCGTTCTCTTGGACCAACTTCTTGCCGGAGACCTCGTCAACCAGTTCCGCCAGTCGTCGTTTGGAAACGATTGTGCTTGGTGGCGTGGTGTCGTTTGCGGACCGCATCGGAGTGCTTGAGACCAAGATTTTGTACCACGCGGTTGCGGGCTTTGCTGTCATCTGTGGTATACTGCTTGCGATTTTCCTTATTGGCGCGATCATGGCGAAGCGAAAGGCTGAGGAGTCGACCGAAGAGTTCTCCACGACCGTGCACCGTCTCCGCAGTATCTCCATTCGCACTTTGGGTCTGTGCGTGCTGATCTGGTACTTTGCGCTCTTCCCGTTGAGCCTGTACGCATCGTTCGAGATTTCCATGGAGATCTCTGCTTCAGCCGTCGGCAACGCACTCAGCATTGCGCTCATCGCGCTTGTCGTGGTCTGCTTCGGTGTGCTTGCGTACAGTGGTCGCGTGATCATGCACAAGAGCAAGGAGGAATTGCAGCAGCTTGAAAACATGGCGACGTGGGGTTCGCTCTACGCAGAGTACACCTACCGAAGCCGCATGTTCTTCATCGTCGGTGCGGTCGTGCAGATCACCACGGGTATCCTTGTTGGTACGATGGATTCGGACCCAATGCAGCTCATCGTGGTGATCGCCGTGCACGCGCTGTACCTGGTGGCGGTGTTCATTCTCCGACCATTTGCCGAGTCGTTGGTGCTCTACTTCACGTACGCGCTGGGCGTGCTCAAGATTGTCAACTTTGCGCTGGCGTTCTCGTTCCTGAACTCGAACACGATGTCTTCCACTGGTAGAAACCACGTCGCGGATGCGTTCATCGCGATCAACACAATCGTGATCGTCGCGTGGTTTGTGCGTCAGCTGGTAGTGTTCAGCACGTACATCCGCGTGTGGATGCAGCGCCACGAGCAGCAACCTCCGCGCAACAACGAAGACTCGACCGCCAAGTACGAGACCCGCACGGCAACCGACTCGGAGGTGTACGCGAGCATCTCGACTGCGCGTGCGGCAGGTGAGCCCTCGGAGGACGGTAGCGTTCCGTCCTCGTCGGGGTTGTCCCAGGAGCAGCTCCACCACCACAACAACACGAACCGCCCAATGTCTCGTAACGACATGGAAGCAGGCTTTTAAAAAACAGAAGTCGGCCATCACGCCTTTGGTGAATGTGAATACGATGCAAATGGGACGAGTGGCGTGAAGCAGAGCAGCCGCAGAGAGAAAGAGAAGCTTCTTGCCTTGTGTCGCCACCGCTGGTGTTTATGAATGTGATTTCTTTTCGGTTGAATGTATTTGAGTTGATTGATGTTTTCCATTTGACTTTTTGCGTGGCTTCCGTGTGTCGGAGCGGAGCTTTGCCAACGTGTCGAAGAAAGCACCGCACAGGTTGGACGTGTTGTCGGTGTGAAGATTTTCTCGAGCACAAGGTCCCCACAAAGTATTTCTCGTCAATTTCTGAATATTGACATTCAATTCCTAAAAATTGGCACTGGCATGTTTTTTCGTGCTTTTCCGTTCTCTTTTTTTCTTTGTTTTTCGTCCGTCTTTTCAGTAACAGCAGAGTGATGGTCCCGCCCTGTTGTTTCTTTTTGGAAGCGCCGTCTTTTTTTCTCGCATTGGTACTCGCCCACAACAGCAAGCGCCGCTCGCCAGGAGCTCGGAACGCGAGAAGGAAGGACGGAAGGAAGGAGCCATGCCGCCCATGCGCTGGACGCCGCTGGCCGTGCAGGGCGCAACGCCGACCATCAAGAACCATAGCGCCACGGTCATCTCGCACCACGAGATCCTCGTCTTCGGCGGCTACGACGGCCGCCGCAACCACAACGAGCTCTACGTGTTCGACTGCCGCTCGTACACGTGGCGCGAGCTGTTCGCGTCAAGGGACGTGCGCGGCACACCGCCTGCCGGCAGGAACGGCCACACGGCGACGCTCGCGGACGGTAACAAGGTGTTCATCATCGGCGGGTGGCTGGGCAGCGGACCGCTCGCGGCAGACGACCTGCACGTGCTCGACATTGAGCGATGGCAGTGGAGCCAGCCGAGCGTGAAAGGAGTCGGGCCCGGACCGTGCAACATGCACACAGCAGACTACTTGCCACATCTGAGAAGCATCTTGCTATTCCGAGGCGGCGACGGACGGGAGTACTTGAATGATCTGCATGCGCTGAATATCGACCTCATGGAGTGGCGCAAGATCCACGCGACGGGGGAAGTACCTGCGCCGCGAGCGAACCATAGCTCGGCCGTTGTCGGCAGTCAGGTGCTCGTGTTTGGCGGCTGGGACGGACAGAAACGACTCAACGATATCCACATTTTGGACACGGATACGTTCACGTGGTCACGAGCAGATGTGAAATCACCGCTTCCGCACCCACGCGCAGGGATGACGTTCTCGTGTCACAAAGATCGCATTTTCCTGTTTGGCGGGTCGGGTCCGTCTGCGAAATGCTACAATGACCTGCATATTTATGAGCCGTATGAGCAGGTGTGGATGGAGACGCTGCAACTACCCGCAGATAACGATCGCAATCCGAATGGAACAGAAGAAGATATGGGCGGCGTGACGCTGACTCCGCAGCAACTGGTTGATTACGGAATGTACGGCGACGGAGATGCGAATCCAAACGACAACCCGCATCACGACCAGATCGTGATCTTCGGTAATGGACCAGGGCGACGAGCGGGCCACTCCTGCTCTGTTGTGGATCGCAAGCTGTTTGTGTTTGGCGGCTCCTACGGCAGCGAGTACCTGAACGATTTCTACGTCCTCGACACGGACCCACCACCACGAGCCGCGATTTCGTACGCGTCTTCAACACAGACGCTCCAACAGTCGCTCAAGTACTTCATGAACTCGGAGGAGTTTTCCGACATTTCATTTGTAAGTACCATTCATTGTACTGTGATTGTCGTGGATTGGCTTTTGAGAACTAACCTAATTGTTTGTGTGACTTTTGCCTGCAACAGCTTGTCGAAGGTCGAGTGGTCTACGCTCACAAGGTGATCTTGTCGCTGCTCAGTGAGCGTTTCCGAGGAATGTTCACAGCCGGATTTCGAGAATCCAGTCAGAAAGAGATCGCTCTTCCGGACATTCGATACGTCGTGTTCTTGAAGATGATTGAGTATCTGTACACGGGTCATGCAGTTGAAGGTGTGACGCATCGCGGCTCTCCAACATCACACAGCCGCAGAGAGAAGACAAGGCCAAATCAGTTAAAAACAGGAGCTGAACAGCATGGCCGATGGTCATCGTTCCACCCTAGCAACGAGCGAGATGTGCGAGCTGCTCGATCGTACCTCGCATATGTGGACGATGAGGACGAAGAATGTGTCGATGAGGAAGAAGAGGATGAAGACGACGATGAAGACGAAGAAGACGACGAAGATTTCATCGGCTCGACGGGCGATCTGGACACGACGCTGGATCTGTTGGTGCTCGCCGATCAGTTTATGCTCGACCATTTGAAGCAGATCTGCGAACGTGCACTGCAATACTCCGTCACGGACGAAACAGTCGACTACATCTTGGACGCTGCAGATCGGAGCAATGCGCTGCAGCTGAAGGCGATCTGCATGCACTTTCTTCGAAATCAAGACGCTGCGTCGCGCTACACGTATCACACCTACGAGCATCAGCACGAGCAAGACCCAGACGCGTACCCACTGGACCAACGTCGCCACAGCATTGAATAATCCGTGAAATCAATCTACCGTAAGTAATTATTTGAAGAAGTTGACGTTGACGGCGTTCATACTTGAAAATCCTCATTCTGTCTGTTAGCTGGTGAAAGCAAAAATGACCAGTGATGATAGGAAAGAACTGCACCCACCAACACATCGCACGCGTGGCCACTTAGCGAAACTAGTTTATTCGCGGGGGCAAGGTCCAGGATAGAAGACGCATACTACTGGGTTCAAATACGATATGATCATGATTGCTGAGAAAGGTCTCCGCGTGACTCTGTTTACCAGCCTGGAGGTAAACTGGAGCTCAGAAAATTAACTCGAGTTGATTTTGGAGTCGAAGACTGATACTCGGAATGTTGGTAAGCAGGCTGAAGAATGTCTGCAAGTAGCACTTCGGTGGTGATCCTCAGTCGGAGCTGGTAGAGAGCAATACACATTACCTATGGATAGCTCCTGTTAGAGCAAAGCAGCTCACAGCTATTGCAGGTCAAGAGAGACGCTGACTTCACTTGCTATCATTCTGTAACTCGACATCAAGTGAACACATCGCTTCCGCCACAAACCAGCTAACCAGCTCACTTCGAAAGTACCCCACAACTACGAACAACCAACCGCCAATGTCGTCCCTCATCACGGAAGGTCCAGTCCACGAAACAGGCGCCACCACGCGTCTTGCACCAAACCAGAGCTTTGGGAAGCGATTCACGTTTGAAGACAAAAAGCTCAGCGAAGCGATCGATCTGCTCATTCTGTCCACGCCTGGCTTCACGCACGTGAGTCACAGCCACAAAGCACGCGAGAACGTGCTTCGCGTGTCTGGGGACTCGCAGGAAATCGTCGCGGCAGTGTAAGCGGTCCCCGCTGGTGCTCGCGGATGGGAGATTCGAGTCGGCGAGCGCTTTGAGAACGGCCACTTGCTGATTGAAGTGCTGCTCGCCCAGCCGTCCCGAGTGAAGAGCGTGTCGTGCGCTGGGTCTGCTGTGGTCGTACTCGACGAGAATGTGGTGACAAAGAACAACGTCGACTCGGGTCTCAAGATCAGTCTCACTGACAACGGCGACCTGTACCTCTCAGACGACCACTTGAACCTCCAGTCGTTCGCGTTTTCGTCGTCTGGCAACGGCGAGATCCAACTCGCGTCGCCAAGCGTGGTCGTCGCTGAGAATGTGAACATCCACGCGGTGGATGCATCGCGCATCATGATCTTCACGGGGAAGCTCGAAGCCAAAAACGTCACCTTCTCAATCACCGGCAGTGAGGATTTCCAAGTTGCAGCGCCAAACATGGGCCGCACGGATACGTCGTCACGTTTCGTCGCGAAAGAGGAGCTCAGCGTGTCTGTCACTGGAGCGGGTAACTTGGACATTTTCTATCCGAACGTGCACGCAACAGAGCTCAGCGCTGCCGTGGCTGGCTCGGGCGACATTTGCCTCGCGGCCCGCAATGAACTCTCGGTCAACAGTTTAGTGCAGTGTCACGAACTTTGGCGGCATCGTCATTGCTTCGCGCGAGGGGTCGTGCAGCTCCTCGCAAAGCATCTCGACCGTGGGTCACGGTCAAGTGGACACTGGCGATATCCCCCACCGTGTCCTCAAACGTGAGCATCATCGGCAATGGGGACGTGATCGTCCAAGCGACTGGAGTGATCCGAGCCAATGTCATCGGCCCAGGTATCGTCGGCTACATCGGCGAAGCGCCAGCCAGCATCGAAGGCAGCACTGTGAACATGAAGAGTACCACGCGCGATCCTGCCAAGTCGCACTTGGGCAAGATGACGAAGGAGAAAAAACACGCGTGCCATGTGTCGGAAAAGGACGCCGCGTTCTCGACAATCAGCGTCAAGGAGAGCACCAAGCACATGTACAAGGTCAAGATCCGCAGCTTCTCCGAGCTGAAGGACAAGGTGTGTCGGTTCTTCGGCTTTGGCGCGGATTCCGCTGTTGCGGATGGTGAGCTAGCTGGACCTTAGCACTTGCTAGTACGTGGCTTGCCGATCTCTCTCTCTATCCGCATCTCTCTTCGCTCACGTTAGCACACCAAAAACGGATACACTGTACATGTGTACAACACCCACGCGACTTGTTGCGATTGTGTGTAAACACAACTTCAACGTGGATGATGTGGCACACTCACTGGTCTGTAAACGTGTGATCGGCTTCAACGAGCGACACAACGCCGAGTTCCCTGCATTCTCTCTACGCAGTAGACGAGCATGGCGCTCATCAAATCCACACCAACCTCGTCGCTTTTACTGTATCACGGAGCGAGCTCTTTGGCTACTTGTACCAAAGAATCGGGCAAATGGTGGATTCTTGGCTGCAAAAAGGATTGACGGAACCTACATACATTCTCACCAGATCCAGCGAAGAATGTATGTACCTTCCAAACATGTACCATCACTCCGGTACTAAAGAGCTCACCAGCATTCTGACACGATTGAGGTCAAAATCAACTCGCGATGCCTGCCGCCTCTTTCAAGCTTTCGTGCGCTTCCCGCTCAGCGCTCATTCGTCAATTTGCAACGCGCCGCACACACGAGCAGTAGCAGTGCGGCTCCATCTGTATCCACTGCATGTTCCGCTTTGCGCGCAGAGTCACCAAGCCCCGCACTGCTGCAGTCTTTGGCATGGCGTTCGGAATCCGAGAGAGCGCGGTGTACGAGACCCCCGAGGAGCTCAAGATCGCACCAAACCAGCGCGTGGAGAAACAGTTCCGCTTCGACGATGAAAGCAGCTCGACCATGAAAGTCAGCGAGCTCGTGCTCTCGACGCCCGGCTACACGCGCGTGAGTTACAACGCGCTCGGTCGCGAGAACGTCATCCGCTTCTCTTCGGACTCGGAGGCGATTTTGGACGCCGTCGAGGTGGTGGCACACGGATCCCAGGGCATTGAGGTCCGCACGCGTGCGTCCATTGGGAGCAAAGGTCATCTGCTCACAGAGATCTTCTTGGCGCAACCTGCCGAAGTGAAAGACGTCGCGTCCACAGGCAGCGCCATCGTCGTACTGGAGGAAAGCGTGCTTGTGAACAACCGCCCCGACGCGGACCTCAAGATCACGCACACGGGGAGCGGCAAGCTCTTTGCGCTAAGCGGCGACTCGACGCTGCAATCGCTCAACCTGTCACTCAGTGGTAGCGGTGACATTCATTTCAATGCGCCAAACGTGACGGTCAAGGAGAGTGCCAAGCTCAACCTCGGCTCGTCCGGGACACTTCGAGTGTTCTCGAATACGCTCAGCGCTAACAACGTCAAGCTTGTAGTCGCCGGAAGTGGCGATATCCGGCTGACGATGCAGGCGCTTACTACGAAAAAGAAGCTGAGCGTGGCGATGGCGGGGTCTGGCGACGCGAGAGTGTACAGCGCGAGCATCCAGGCGCCAGAGGTCAAACTCTCGATGGCTGGCTCGGGGGACATCCGCGTCGGCGCGCAGGACCAGCTCGTGGCGAAGAACATCTCGAGCTCGATCATGGGCTCCGGCGACATCTCGATCGCGTCGCGCACGTCGCAATGCGAATCGCACCACATCTCGATCGCGGGCTCTGGGGACGTCGACGCCGGCGGCATCCTCGTCCAGGCAACGAAAGTGTCGATCGTCGGCAGTGGGGACTCGGTCGTTCAGGTCTCAAACACCCTCAAGGTCAGCAAGATGGGCTCTGGAACCGTCAAGCACGTGGGTCCAGTGCCTCAGGGCGTCTCGGGCAAGGACATCAAGGAGATCGTCCACTACGATGCGGCCCACTCACTGGTCGACAAGCTCGCGTGGCAGGCGTCGTCCGCGATTCCCGCGAAGGAGGAGGCGTTCGACCACATTAGCGTGCACTCGAACGCCATGTGGGAGTACCGCGTCGAGATCCGCAGCTGGGGCGAGCTGATTGGCAAAGTGCAGGAGTACTTTGGGTTCGGAGGAAGCAGCTCCACGCCGACTCCATCACCTGCGTCTGTATCTGGGAGTGCTGCTGCTGCTGCTGCCGCGTCATCGTCGTCGAACCTCCCTGTGATGGCTCAGACTGGTGCTGGGCTCGAAGTTCGACGAGGCGAAGTGGATCTACGAGGCAAGCAGTTGCCGGCGGAGGGCAAGCGAGCGCCGTAAGAGCGCGTAAGTAAGGTAGTGAAGGCCGCCAGCACTCGAGCGTTTCTATTATGTTAATTTTCAAGAGCTTGTCCACAGCTTTCTTACAGTTGAGTGATGTTACCTTGATCGCATACCTGCGCTGCCAAATGTCCATGATGAAGGAAGCCAAGAGCTTCGTACGTTTTCTCAAAATTCAAACTTTGTTTTCATTGTTCACAAACTTTTCAAGCAATACTACCTACGACTGCATTTACTCGACGACACAGATATGAACATGTTTTCATACAGAAAAGCAACACGCACGCAACTACTACCAGCTACATAGTTAGCAGTGCATCGAGTTGTTCGGCCCGCGCTGGATTGAGCTCAGCGTCGAAGGGCGCGAGTTGGCGCCGAACGCCATGGGGGTCTCGTTGCTGAAGTCTTGCGAGAGCATGGACTGTTCGTCCGCGCTCTGGTACTGGGACCACTGGCGCAGCGTGGCGATGAAGATGCCCACGTGACGGACGAATAAGAGCAGGATCACCACAAAGTTGAATACCACAAACCCGTGCGCGATAGTGCCTCGCGTGGATGTCTCGATTTCGCTCACGGTAAGGAACGCGAACGAAGTCGACAGGTTGATAATGCGGACCACGTTCAGCAGAATGACGAAAATGTTGACGCGCTTATCGGCGTACGGCACCAAGTAGACGATCACCACGCAGAAGATGACGTGCACGATGAGCAGCGCGACCAGCTGGTCCGGCACGTCCTGCACGCCGCCAGTCAGCACGCCGATGACTACTTGGAAGAGCACAAAGCCCACAAAGAAATAGCGGAAGCCCTGCTTCATGTCCGCATACAGAGTGCCGTACAACGCGTGGTTGGTGAACTGGAACGCTTCGTTCAGACGGATCGAGCGCACCTTGTAGAACAGAAAGCACAGCATGCCGACGACAACGACCCACATGTTGCCCATCGCCACCACGATTTCACCACTGACCTGGTAGCGGATTTGCATCGTCAGCTCGTACGTCGACACCGTAATCAACGGATAGATGCTCACGAGCCAAAGTGCGACACCTACTCCGAGGACACACACTCCAAAGCTGTCCTTCCACGCTGCACGTTTCGATGATGCTGTGTCTTGTCCACTTTCGTTGCCTCTGTTCGCTTTCGACGCGACTTGACGAGCAATCGCAAAAATTGCGAAGAAAGCCACCACGATTCCAGCAAGCACCAAGAAGAAACGCGTTGTGCTCGCTAGCACTGTGCCTTCGTCAATCCCAAGTCGATCCGAATACGAGACGATGCCGGTCAAGATGATGAACTGGAGTCTTCGAGCCGCTGTATTGGCCGTCACAATCGAGTGGAGGTGAAAATTCACCCATGAGAACGAATCCGTGAAATCAAGGATGATGTACGGCGCCTTTGTCAGCTCCATCATCGAGATCGAACCCAAATGCTGGTAATAAGTCATCACAGCGACAAGCTCCCACGTTGTGGGCATGAACCAGGATCCCCCGGTGCGGCGAGCACTTGCAGATTCAGCAAGCCACTGTGGCGACTTCAACGCGAGCAGATGGAAGAACACGAGAAGACCAAAGGACACGAGCGTGAACGCGTAGCCCGAGTAGCGAATCGCGTTTTGAGTCTTGGCTGCAAACGCCGACACCTGGATATCTGCACCAGGAGGAGGGTGGTCACGGTTGTTACCACCGATGACACTTCCATACGTCGAGCTGTCTGCGTCCGTAGTCGATACTTCACCACTGCCGTCCGTATCGAGGATGGTGCTTGTTTTCCCACGCTTGACGATCTCAGCGTTGGTGTTACGGTCATACTTCTCGTAGGTTTTCTTCTTGTTACCATCTTTCACTGTGATCGTGGACTTCTCGACAACCTTGAATGCCGTAGCTTTCTCTTCAGTCTCGTCGTCGTCGTCTTCTTCTTCGAGTACTGAGACAGTCTTGTTTTTCTTTCCAAGTTCGTGGGTTTTGGCTCCAATCTTCTTCACCGGCGTCGCCTTGTCTCCAGTACTACTGCTGCTTGAACTCGACTTGGTTGTGTTGGCTTTTCCGTTTGCAGGACGAATGAGGTTGAAACCATTCGCAGCAGCGGCGTCGCTTGGCTTCCTGCTGCTGTTGGTGTTCGCTACGACCTTATCGGCGACAAGATCAGGAGCAACAACCTTACCAGCACCGTCCTCTGCATCGCCAGCTGCCGTTGCTGCTCCAGGTGTGGTGGTAGAGTTCTTCTTTTTGAAGAGATCTGTTATCGTACTCCAATCAATTGAGAAGCCTGGACGTTTACTGGTTGATGCAGGTGTTTCGGTAGCTGGAAGTGGTGCACCACTAGACGGATCGCTTGGACTAGCAGGTGGCGAGGCTGGACTGACTGTCGGTGTTGACACTCCAGGATCCTTGGCTGTACTTCCAGTGTCGCCACCCGACACGCCCGATCCACTGGCTGGAGCTGAGCTTGGCCCCGCCGATGGAATCAAGCCGGGCACATTAATCGGCAAAATTGAAATACCCGCCGCTGGTGTTGAGGACGCAACATCCGGGATCCCGGGTGCAGGAGCTGAGCTTGGACCACTCGTCGAAGGAATCAAATCAGGCAAATCGATCGGCAAAATTGAGTCACCCGTTGCTGGTTTCGGAGTGGCGGCAGCACCAGGCGCCGCTGTTGGCACCCATGTCGGAATCAAGTCAGGCAAATCGATCGGCAAAATTGAATCACCCGTTGCTGGTGGGGAGGATGCCGCACCAGGCGCCGCTGTTGGCACCTTTGTCGGAATCAAGTCAGGCAAATCGATCGGCAAAATTGAGTCACCCGTTGCTGGTGGGGAGGATGCCGCACCAGGCGCCGCTGTTGGCACCTTTGTCGGAATCAAGTCAGACACATCGATCGGCAAGATCGAATTTCCTGATGCTGGTTTCGAAGTTGAAGCACCATCAGATGCGTCAGATGCTGCTGGAGTCGGTCCTCTGGTCGGAATCAAGTCGGACAAATCGATTGGCAAGATCGACGGCGGTTTCGGAGATGCGGCAGCATTTGGGACCTCGGATGCTGGAGCGGAAGTTGGAATCAAATCAGACAAATCGATCGGCAAGATCGAAATACCCGATGCCGGTTTCGGAGTAGAGGCCACAGCGGTTTCATCAGTGGTCGCATCATCATCTTCATCATCGCCTGTGGAAGGAGGAGCAGGAGACGAGGTACCAGACTTCGCCGGGTCTGAAGACTCATCACCCGTATCCTCCGCAGAACCAGACTTTGACGTGGTGTCCACGCTACTACTTGGAGCAGCCGAAGTTGAACCTGGAGTTCCTGTAGGAGTTGATGTATCGGCTTCATCATCTACCTCTTCTGGAGCTGACGTGGTCTCACTGTCTTTGGTCGGAGTAGGAGACTCAGGAGCTGGCGTTGGACTCTGGCTTTTGCCACCATCATCTTCGTCATCTTCGTCGTCTTCGTCCTCACTCGCATCTGGAGTTGGGGTAGCATCACTTTCGACGGGTACAGGCGAGTTGTCAACCGGCGCAGCAGACGTTGGAGTTACCGAGGCAGGAGCTGGGCTGTCGGGGCTTGGCGTAGGCACAGCAGTTGCTTCATTTTCAACTGGCTCAGGCGAAATTGGAGCCACCGAGACAGGACCTTCGGTAGCGGGACTTGATACAGGCGCTGGGGTAGCTGCATTCTCAATTGGCTCCGGCGAAATTGGAGCAGTGGACACAGGAGCAAGCGTCGCTGGAGATTCTGTTGGCACAGGTGTAGCCTCATTTTCAACTGGCTCCGGGGAAATTGGTGCTATCGACACTGGGACTGAAGTCGCCGGGGTATCCGTTGGGTTTGATGTCGATCCCGTCTCGGCAGGAGTTGGAACGACTGCAGATGGAGTAGGAATAGCAACAGGAGCCGCACTGGTCGTTGGCTTTGGAGTCGCTTCTTGCTTGTCTTGAGGAGCTGGTGAAGGAATTTCAGTTGGTTTCGTTGTGACCTTGTCCGAAGCTGGAGACTCAATCGATGGCTCAGGAGTCTCGGTAGGTTTTGGAGTCTTCTCATCCTTGTCCTTCGACGCATCCGAGATTGGTTTCGGAGTTTTCTCCTCGGTCGTCGGCTTCGGGGTCTTCTCCTCGATCGTTGGCTTTGGCGTCTTCTCCTCGATAGGTTTCGGAGTTTTCTCCTCGGTCGTCGGCTTCGGAGTTTTCTCCTCTGTCGTTGGCTTTGGCGTCTTCTCCTCTGTCGTCGGCTTTGGCGTCTTCTCCTCTGTCGTTGGCTTTGGCGTCTTCTCCTCTGTCGTCGGCTTTGGCGTATTATCTTCCTTTTCCTTGGGTGTGACGGTTGTTGGCGCTGTCGTTGCTTCTTTCGCTTTTGTTTTAGTGGCATCATCGATCGTTCCTGTTTCCTTCTTCGTCACTGGATCTCCAGCGTCTTCTGCTTCCTTGGAGGTCGCCACACTTTTCGATCCACTTCCAGCAGACTTGACGTCTGCATCATCTCGCAGCAGTCGATGATGCGATTCATAGCCAGCAACATTCACATCGCCATTCTGCACCAACGATACTGGTCGTTCCCAGCCATGCGCGTTCGCGTCCGCTTGTGCTGGAAGCAGCGTCGTGGCGCTCACCAGCGCGAGCGCCAGGGCCACACACGCCGCTCGCTTCATCGTTCGCCGCTGCGCCGCGCCATGTCCGCTGTAGACCATAGCTGTGCTTTACACACACACTCACACACACTCACACCCTTCTCACACCAGACCCGCACAGTCACAGGCCACACAGTCACAGATGCGCAGTGTGTTGCGAGTTGCCGTTCGGTGGTGAATGCGGAATGCGGAATTCAACTCGCGCGGGCACAGACAGAAAGGAAAGTGCGCAAAGGCAAGCAACGCAATTGAGCCAATAGCGTCAGCGCGGCAGTACAGTTATGGCGTTACGTACTGGTGTAACGGCGGCGACTCGATTTTCTTATCATCCGCGTCGCCTCCAATGCGTTGTGTATGGACCGACAACAGTGAGAGAGCGGCTGTCAAATGGCTTCCTGTCTGTCTGCCTCTCCGCCATCAGCCGCATGCTGGACGGACGGAGCAGGGTGTCGCGCTGGGCTCCCATACAAAGAGCGAGTGAAGGAAAGCAGCTGCTTTTCGTGAACGCGGCTTGAGGGAGAGTGACTGGCGCTGTTGTTGCATTGCGGAGCAGGAGTCAGACGGGTATATAATAAGTAAAATACCAATTGTGCGTTTTGTACCTGAAATTTATCAGTAGGCGGGTTTTTCGAATGCAAACCCGCTGAGATGAAGACCTATAAAAGTAAACTTTACTTGTTTTACTATGTAAAAATCGAATCCTTGCAACGGGCCCGGTTTGAAGTTTTGGATTGACCTGCGGGTTTTGAGGACAGAAAACTGGATCTTGCCGCCCTCCAGCTGGCTCTCGCGAAAAGAGAGTTGGACCGCACATCAACGAAACTCAGATTTAATCCAAAAGCCTCATTAAATGCATAAGCCTTTTCACATGCATGTCAGCTGCTGAGTCACTACAACTCTTTGGGTAATTTAAGAAACCTTGATATTTGCATGTAGATGTCCACATCATCGTACCGTAGAAATGTGGGAATTTCAGGAAATGTCACCATGTCTGATTATGAGATCGCCTTCAAATGCCTACGTGTGGATGGAATGGAATGGATGATGGATGGGCTTCTCTCCACTTCTACTGTACTGTGTGGAAGTGCCCGCTGAATTGCAGCCATGAGGTATGAAAGCGCGTTCGCGTCGGTCAACTGAGTGGGGATGCTGCTGCTGCTCGAACCGCCTTCACGAGGTCGAAGATGGTTGTGATTGAGGCAGCAAACGCACCGCAATGGAAGATGGAAATGGAAACATGGCATTTCTATGACATCTCCACGCAACTCTACTCTATACGACATACACACATTCACATGTCAAGGTTTTGTTTTCTTACAGGGCCATCTTGATGGTCCCGCGCGTGGGCGGCGGCGACGCGCTGCTGCCCGTCGTGTGGCTCGACAGCTCTCGCTCGCGCGCGGGAGACACGACCATCGTCACGTACACGTTCGAACCCCGCGACGAGAGCTGCGAGTCCGAGAGATTGGATACCTTTGGCTCTAACGCACTGCCAGTGCTGGTGTTGCCTGTTGCAATCGCAGCATTAGCATTAGCATTGCCAGTAGCTCCGCCATTCCCAGCGGCGTCTCTCTCCATGGGCGTCTGGAACTCGACCATCTCTGGCGGGAGCTCGTCTTCGTCCTCGTCGTCGCTGTGGCGGTACTGCTGCTGGTGTCTACTGTTGTTGTTGCTGGTGTTGCTGGTATTGGCGCTGCTGTGCGGATGCGACTCCGACTTGCGCTGCGAGAGCGCACGCAGCGTGAGCGCAAACATGATCGCGTGGCGCACAAACCACGCGATGAGCACGATCGAGTTGATGAAGATGAACGCGTTCGCGACGCGCGTGCGCACGACGCTCGACTGGTTGCTCGCCTCGAGGAACGCGAACGCCAGTGCGTAATTGACGATCTTGACCACGGACAGCGTGAACGTGAAGAGCCCCACGGACAGACTGATGAAGCCCGCTTGGAAGAACACGGCACCGAGGTACGCGACCTGCAGGACCAGCACCGCCACGAGCAGCGCGGTCGGAGACGCGGAGGTCGTCATCGCGCCGATCAGCACCCCCGAGCCAATCTGCACGAACGCCACGACCAGGAAAAACAGGCGCCGCCGGTACGTGTACGCAGCGTACAGGGACCCCCAGAGCGCCAGGCTCTTCACGTCCGCGAGCTCTCTTTCGCTCTTGTCGTAGAGCACTCTCGCGCTTTGCGCCAGCACAGCCAGACAGACAAGTCCAAGTACGATGATCGCGAGCACGAGGGAACCAAATGAGATCGCGTCCGAGTCAATCTGCATCGAGATCTCGAACGACGCGAACAGACTCAGCGGATACAGCGCGAACAGCCAGATGAGCACACAGAGACCCAGGAACCGCAGCGACACGAGGCGGAGTCCAAACACGCCGTCGCGCACCTGCGACGGATCGATGATCGAATAGTTGTCGACGATCACGTCGAATTTGTCCTCTGCGTTGCGCTTCGCAAACAGCACCAGCGCGACGTACACGGCGAACAAGACGCCAAACACCAGCAGGAACGACAGCGAGCAGATGAACAGCAGACTGGTCTCTTCCACGCCGATCCGGTCGCCGAACGCCACGACACCAGTCAGAACCACCGCATCAAGCCGGCGAGTCGCGGTGCTCGCTGCAGCGCCACTCTCGTGGACGAGGAACAGCGACCAGGAGAAAGAGTCGGTGAAATCCCACAGGAAGTACGGCGTGAACGCGAGGTTGAGCTGCGAGAGTGAGCCCATCTGCTGCAAGTAGCCAAGGTACAACACAAACTCCCACGTGTTGGGCGACCAGAGCAGCGCACTGGACCAGTCGACACTCGGATCGAGCGAGACGTAGTGGAAGAACAGCAGCAGCGCGACCGAGATGCCCGCAAACGTGCACGTCATGTACCGGACGACGTCGTGGAACTCGGTGAGGTCCTTTGACATTGTGACTGCGTTCACGGGGTTGTCTCTCGTCTTGCCGCCGATGATCTTCTCCTGCGTCGTGGTGGTGGTAGATGTCTCGTCATCGCTACTGCCACTACCGGCTGCCCTCTCTTCCTGCTGGGAATCGTCACTTTGCTTGGATCCAGTGGTGGTAGTAGTAGTAGCAGCAGGGCTCTCCTTCTCGCTGTTGCGAGTATACTTCTTGGGAGGGTTCGCCTCGTCCTCGATCTGGATGTCCAAGATGATGTTGGGCTTTGGCGTTGGTGCTGGAGTCGACCGCGGCGCACGGGTACGCTGGGGTGTGTCTTCATTTGCCGGAGTACTCGATGACGGAGCTGGAGTGGTCTCTTCTTCGCTTGGCTCTGGCGAAGGAGACTCGGATGACGGCGCAGGTGTTGTTGGGCTATCGGTTGGTTCCGGTGTTGGCTCTGGATTTGTCGTTGGCTCTGGTGTCCGCTCTGGTGTTGGGGCTGGTGGCGTTGGAGGCGGAGTCGGGATCGTTGGCATCGGAGCTGGGACAGTCGGGTTCGGCATCGCTGGAGCTGGGACAGTTGGGACAGGCTCCGGAGTCGCTGGCGGAGCAGAACTGCCCTCATTTGGAGAACCTGTGGCATTCGTAGCTGACGTTGGCGCTGTCGATGCTGGTACCACCTCTGCTGTTGGGGGAGCCACCGACGTTGCCGGCAGGTCACTCGACAAGTCCGCAGAGAAGCTACCGCTGACTGCACCAAACGCATTCGAATCCTGGAGCGCTCTCGTCGTCTCGTCTCGCGTTGCTCGTCTCGTCATCTCTGATGTGTCGAGTGCAGAATCGTCCAGCGTTCGCAGCTCTTCGATCAAGCTGCGCGCGTGGTTTGGCTCGGCAAACCCTGCGTCATCGCTGGTTGTCTTCAAGACTCTACTTCTCCCCAATATCATTTGAGTGAACGTGCCATCGCTGTTGTCTCCACTTGTACTCGCCAGCTCAACTGCGCTTCCTGTTGGCGCGGTTATTGCGCTGCTGGTGCAGCACACTGTCGCTGCGAGCCATGCGATGCGCGTGAACGTCGCTCTCATCCCGGACGTATCTCTTCGTATCGATGGATGGCTTCGTGCTGCTGGATAGCTGGATAGCTGGATAGCTGGATGGATGTATCGACCGATTGGCGATCTGATGGTGGTGATTTATCTGTATGAAGTTTCTGCAGACGTGGGGAAGCCGCCAGCGCAGAAGCCAGCCAGCCTAACGTATCCACTCCGCCACTCGCGTAGAGTATGGGGAAATGAGAAACCCAACGGCTGTCTGTCTGTCTGTCTATCTGCTTGACCGACGACGACCAAAGAGAGTGAAGACGCAATCGTGCGTCAATACTCCTGCGACGGCTCGGAATCCTCAGCAAGTAGAAGAGAGTTCTGTTCACAGCAGATGGGGGGACTGCCGCTTCCGCCAAACCGCCTGGGGCGTGAGCTAATCGCGCGGCCCCGCGGGTCCTATTGGCTCCTTGTCTACTGTGTTATTCGTCGCTTTTCCATTTCGAAAGAAGGAATTGGGGATCGGATGTGCATGAACCCATGCGGCCCGCTCGCGATTGAGCGATATCCGCCCATGGATGGTTGATTGGACGGATGAAGGGCAATTTGCATTGCCTTCTTGACGCACGATGCGGCGATGTCTGAGTTTTCTTCGCGGTTGAGACGGAAATTTTTCTGCACTTATCCTACCGTTCGTCCACCTTTACAGCCATATAGAGGTATATTTGCTATATTTACAGCTTTGAATGGTAATGGAAAGGTGATTTGTGCTTTAGAGAGTGGAGTGAAGTCAGCGATCTGAATACGAACTGAATGGATTTCCATCAACCAAACGGAACCACCACCAACGACCACAAATTGCATGCGATCCTTGCGCATGGGCACAAATGTAAACAGCCAGCAACAACCAGCAATCGCCAATTCCAGAAATGGCGATTTTGGGCAAGCAAGCGATACAGTAAATGCGTATATAGCCGCAGCTTCACTCACTTCGCTCTCTACACTGCACAACTCAGCGAAAGCACGGATATGCTTGAAGCGCCATGTGCTTCGTGTCCTTGAGAGGCGTTCAGGACCTTTTCCAGCAGTATGATGATAATAATGATAATAACCACGAGCGCGCCTATAATTTATGAAGCATTACTGAATTTGTTTTTCACATTTGGTAGATTCCAAATCGTGGATCTCCTCCCCGCGCGAGTGCGAGTGAGTGCAAGTGTCGTCGCCCGGAGTGAGGAAGTGAGTCAGCTTGAGGGCTTTTATGCACAATAATAAAGCAGAATATCGACTGACAGTCAAGTGTCATTTGCGTCAATCGAATTATCGCAAACGATCTTCCACAAAATTCAAACGAATTGAACGAAAGCGCTCTTCGATAATGGAAGACCATTTTCGAAGAGCGCTTTTGTTGATTCGCGAGCCTCAAACAAACAAACGTCGAAGACTCGAACTCGCCCATTTTTGATTCCATCGAAAGAAAAGTAGTCATGGCATGAAATTGATGACCAAACAACGACAATTTACATTGAAAGCTGTACGAACGACTTGGATTCTCAAGCAAAACATGTTTGGGCAACTCGGACTCACTTTTTAGGTGGTCCCAAACAATTTGAAACTTGAGGTATTATTGAAAACCGACAGGTCTTCGAAACAAAGCCCCAGGCAAAACAGTCGCGACATCGCAGACTTACTATATTACTTAAGGTTACGTTGCGATTTGAAGCAAACGTGGCGAAGAAGAAAATGAATCAATTGGACGCAAGACCCTTTCGTCAAGATACAAGATGTTGCGTCTTTGGATTCGGCTATTTAATGGACTCTGTGGCTCCTCCACAGTCAGCAATACTTCTTCATTCTTACACCCCATTGGTTTACTCTTCGTTGCGTTCCTGAATGAGTGTTGAGTCCGGTACATGCAATCGCAATACCAGTAGTAATATTTTACTTCAAAGTATCTTTGATTCAATTCTATCCGAGCTTCACGTATTTGGGATTTTCTATTGACATTGAGACCATAGGTGACGACGCTTTTCGCGCTTTTTGCGTTTTGTGGAGTTTAACGAGCCATCGCATCCCAAATGCGCTGCTAGAAGTTGTCCGAGCAGTGTCGAAAGCGGCGTTTCATTTCTCCGTATGGCTCTATTTCGCCCACCAAAGTCCGAAACTACCCTGTGGCTCGTGGTGTCATTGGCAGATTTGATCCAAGGATTTATTATATACTTTTGAAAAGATTTCCACCGGAGATCTCAATGACCACACTGCAGCTCCGCCAAGCTCATTCTTTTTTACAAGTTCCGCCTTCATTGCGAGATCGACTTTTCCTATTCTATTGTATTCGATGGGGTGAGGTGGTGGTTTGGTCTCATGCTCCGAACGCCTAGTAAACCGATGATGTGTGTGTACGTGTTCAGAGAGAAAGTCTGGAGCCTTTTGCATCTCCAAAGTGGCTGCGGAAACAGTCTCCTGTTCGCAAAGAACGGGGTTTGTCGACGCTCGGTGGTGGTTTCTGGGGATGGCGAACGCAGTGAATCGCATTCTCTGCATCGTCGCGTGGGGTGGGGCTGTCGAGCAAAACCACCACCACTCACTCACTCGCCTTTATAAGAATAGACGAAGCACCCACACGATCACAGTGGCAGGCAGAGGAACGTAGGATAACGTTTTCTATTTGGCTGGTGCCATTTTTGGACGCATCTTGGCGTGCAAAAGTGGCGTAGGAGAGAGCAGTTTATGTGTCGAAGTACCTCGCGGCAATGTAATCCTCGTACGTACATAATTGCACTCTCTGGTGGACACGATGGTTGAAACCCGTCTCACCACAAAGAGCCCCATTGCGGACTCACGAAGGCGAGCATTCATAGAGACTGACTGACTGTACGTTATAAAGCAGGAGGTAGGGACTTCAGCATGGGACGAAGCAGCAAACTAACCACCGCGCCTACTTCTTCGGAAGTAACTCCCACGCCTTTCTCTTCCGCCATTCGGTCAGTTATCAATATCCCATCAAGTTGGTTTATTATGGGGATCGTTGATCGATCGATCGAGCCCAAACACAGAGAGCGACCTGACTTCGCTGTTTCGATCCCCCTTCTCGCTCGCATTCATGAAAAAGAAAGCTTTTTATAAACCTCTGTGTACCCGACCTTTCCAAGTTCTCACTCATGACAGACGTTCCGTTTCTCTTCTCTTCTCTCTCTCTCTCTCTCTCTCTCTCTCACTCTCTCTCTCTCCAAGGCTTTCAAGAAGGCTCCCAGTCACTCGCTCGCAGGCTTTGATCCGGATCAGCAAGCAGACAGACAGACAGCAACGACAAAGCGCCGACTACCCTCACCTCACACACACATACACACACATAGTCACACCCCAGGCAAACGCAGGATACAAACTCCCACTCCATTTATTCATTCAACACGGGTCGACCGACGGTGCTCTGACCACAGAGTACGAGCGACATGACGCCTCAGCAGGCGCAATCTCGAGCGCGCTTCGGCCGCCGAAACTGGATTCCCATCGCCCCCCTCGTTCTCTTCCTCTGGACGCTCGCTGCAGCGATGACGGTACGGACCAAAGCAGCTTTTCATATCTCTGTGTGTATGATCTCAGGTTCTAATAAACTCGTCTTTGTCTCCCTCCTCACTCACTCATTCATGATCCGATGTCACAAAAGTCTGCGCTCGCGCCAAACCAATTTCTCGGCACCTGCCTCGACGAAGCCTGGGTCTCGAGCATGGAAGCGAAGCTGAGCGTGTCCCGCCACGACCGCGACGCGCTCGGACGGCTCGTGCATCCGTTTCTCCAGCCAGCACTCGTGCACCAGCGCTTCACAGTAGGAAATTTGCTCCACGTGTCCATTGATCTCTAAACAGCTGAGCGTATCAACTCACCACTGTGAACTAACTTTTGTACCGTTAGGTTGATGATCCGCGCACGCAAGACCCAAACGTGTACGCCGACGAGTGCATCCCCAAGGGGGCGACGATCTACGGCGTGGGGGCGACCGTGGACGCCAGCGGCAAAGTGACGAGCAAAGGCAGCGTCAACGGCTCGATCGTTGTGGAGCTTAGCGGCTGGAACACGCACACGATCAACAGCCTCGTCTTCTCCATTCTCGCCACCGAAGTCGTATGTACTGTGCACCATTTGTGCACAATGTTGCTTATGTTGGAAATTGGTTTATCTCGGACCAAAAATGGTGGAAATTGGTTCTGACAATGTTGGAAATTGTCATTATTGTGATATACTGCAACAGTACGGCTACCGGGTCTCGTTCTACTCGATCGGGTCCGTGGACCAGTCCACCGAGCGCATGTCCTCGGTGCGCTCGGGCAAATGCACGCCCACGCACATCAACTTTGAGGTCTGGACGCTCGCAGCCCGCGAGCGCGGCTTCGCCGTGTACGCGAACGAGTCGTATGTTGCCGGCGCGATGGGGTACTTGGGGTACTCGGGACTCTACACGACCACCGACTTTGTCAAGAACGGCGCCGACGCGACTGTGTACTCGCCGCCGTTCTACGCGGATTTCTGGAAGGACTACCGCACGAACGACAAGCTCATCGAGGCGCTCGGGTACGACAAGTTCACGAGCAACAGCGCGTACTACCCGATCAAGTCGGGCGGGTGTGCCGACAAGAGCTTTGGCTGCGAGAACCAGTGCTCCAAGTCCTACGCGTGCACAGAGCGCGAGGATAAGGGCGGGAAGTGCATGGTCATCATGCTCATGTACGACTCGTACGACCCCGGGTACGTCCAGGCGTCGGTCTCGAACCTGGGAATCCCGTCCTACTTTTGCTTCATCGGCTACGGCGGCGTCGAGCGGTACGCGCTCGCGGCCCAGCAAGCTGGACTGCCCGTGCTCTTCTACCATTACCTGCCCGATCTGTTCCTTCTCCGATACGCAGCGCTCTTTGAGCGCGTGTTCCTGCCGTACCCGTCACCGGAGCGTGTGGTGACGGCGACGGGCACGTTTGGGGAGAATGGGTACGGGAACAAGACCGACAACCCCGTGGATGTTGACTTCCCGCCCACGAGGATCACCAAGTACGCGTCGCTGGTGCTTCAGGACACCCTCCCGCTCGCGCTGCTCGTGGCCAAGTACACGCTCTCGGATCTCATCATCAACGACCTCATCCGCCTTTACTTTGACACTTCGAACGACCCGAATGAACCGGACCCCGAGTTTCGCGCCGCGTGCAACTGGCTCAAGAGCAACTACGACATCTGGAAGCTCTGGCTCGACCGCCCCCCGCTCTGTACGCTAGACACCCACATGGAGTACAAAGTACAGGGCTGCGAGAACGGCAGCGACACGCGCGCGGTCACGTTCACGTGGAAGACGCCGCATCCCGACAACGCGTCCGAGCCGTTCGTGTGCGACGGTGGCGCCTCGACGCTGCCATCGCCGATCGTCACGAGCCGCACGTGCGACTGGATTCTCGAAGACGACCGCCGCTGGATCAACTGGATCGACGCCAAGCCGATCTGCGACGCGTCCTTCCACAGCTACAACATCTCGTCCTGCGACTCGAGTGCGAAGCGCAAGGTGACGTTCTTCTGGCTCATAACGGACCCGAAAGACCCGACCAAGTCCGCTGAATGCCGAGACGGCGTAACGCTCCCCGAATCAGTCTTGGTTGACTGCGAGTACATGCCCATGAGCTCGTCGGGGTTCACAGCGATTCTGATCATCGCGATCCTCGTCGCGATCCTCCATGTTGCCGCCATGGGGTTCATATTCGTGCACCGCGCGACGCCGATCATCAAGCGGTCGCAGTACGAGCTCCTGGAGCTCATGATCTTTGGTGGTCTGCTCGTGTGCGTCGCCTCGATCGTGTACGCGGGCAAGCCGTCGAATTTACTCTGCGGCCTGCGGCCCGTGACGATCTCCACGGGCTTCACGACGATCTTCAGCGCGCTTTTTGTCAAGTCACTGCGCGTCTACCGCGTGTTCATGAAGAGCGCCATGAAGCGCGTCAAGGTGTCGCTCTTCATGATGCTCAAGTTCTTCTTCCTCTTCTTTGCCGTCGACGTGGTGATCCTCACGGCGTGGTACGCGCTCGACTTTCCCGCGCCAAAGACCACGATCCACCAGGCGCTTGAGTTCCGCGGCGAGATCGACCAGGTCCGGTGCGAGTCCAAGAGCTTCATCTACAGCGCGCTGCTGATCTTCTGGAAGGCCATCCTGCTCTTCATGGGGCTCTACATCTCCTTCCTCGTGCGCAACGTGTCGAGCGACTTCCAGGAGTCCATGTGGATCTTCGCCTCGGCGCTCGTCGTGCTCATCGGCAGCCTCGTGATCATGCCGCTGACCTACCTCGTGGACATGGCAGCGGCGCCGTTCTACATCTTCCTCGCCGTCACGCTGCTGTTGTGCACGCTGCTGGTGATGCTCTTCATGCTCGGACCCAAGATGTTCCGCCTGAACGCCGTCATGTCGAACCGCTCAACCACGAGCCCGTCCGACAGGTACGCGTCCGGGAAGAAGGGCTCGGTGGCCACGGCCACGGGCAGTGACGAACAGGAGTCGTCCACGACCACCACGAACGTCGTGGTGAAGAAGAAGACCTCTACAGCGGTGGTGAACCCGGTAATAAACGAGTGAGCAGAGCACTAGCGAGTGGTGCGCAGTCGTGGATGGACTGACTTGGCGCACTCACTCCAGCCTGCTGCTTTTGTTTAAATATGAAATTCCATGAAGGTGGTGGTTGTCAATCAAATGGGTACGTTTTATAGTACAGTAGGGGCTCTCAAATTTCTTATATTTGGTTAGTGGGAACAAGCAGCAGCCAATCACATTTTATTTAATAGTCATCACTGTCCTCACAAATGTACCCATTCCGACTCTCATATTTAATACATTCAGCCCGCCTTCTTTGGAAGATTTCAGACCTGCACAGAATCATTTTTGTGCCCCGCCCCAAAGCAATTGGATAGTGCGAGTGAGTCAATTGGATCTCTTGAGTCGAGGGGGCAGTTCGTAGCAACATGACGAGCCAAGCAGCACCGCTTCCGTTCACCAGCAAGAAGCGCGTGGAGCAGTACGAAGCTGTACAATCAAATCTGGGCTCCATCGCGTGCAACCTACGAATGAATGAAAGAACGCCGTTGGGAAAAAGGCCGGTTCTTCCTGTCAGTTGAGACCGTTATGGCCAGCAGATGTGTAACTTCTTTCATATGTAATACATCAAGTACTCATCAATCGCATGCCACAGCAACGCAAGTTTCAATGTCCAAATTACCTATGCTGTATAATATTTCCAACTGCGCGATTCTTTTCCCCTTCTCTGCCCCAACGTTCTGTCTGACATCCTCAACTGCGCAAAACCAAACAAACAGATCTGTCACGCTGCACGAGACGGATGCCTCTTTAGCACTGCAGCAGCGTTCCCGATTGCTACAGCAGGGCACGCCGCCGCCATCCGTACAGGCGCTACCTCTCTCTCTCTCTCTCTCTCTCTCTCTCTCTCTCTCTCTCTCTGCCAGCATGCGCGACGCGCCGTCTTCGGTCTTCAGCTCCACGGACGTGGAGGCGACGACGGCCGCACACCAGCGCCGCGCGTCTCGCTCTTCGCTGCCGCCCGTCGCGTCCATCAAGCGGTTCCCAAAGATCACACTCACACCAGAGGACCAGGCGCATTACGACCGGGTGGTCGGCCGACTGCTCTACCGCACCGTGCAGGAGTACGCCAACTACGGCACGGGCGACATGCACAGCGCCAGCGCCAGGGTCGACCGCCGGCTCTGGACGCAGGTGCGCAAGGACCGCGACATGAACGTCTACCGCAGTGTGAGCGGCAGCGGTGCTGGTGGACCCCAGGGCGGCCCGCGCGTCTCGCTGCTGCTCGGGCTTGGCAAGATCGAAGGCTCGTTGGAGGACGTCATGGACGGGCTCTACAGCGAGACCTCCGAGGAGCTCAGCACGGCCGTCTGGGTGCTCACGTCGCGGTTCATCGCTGGCGCCGTGCTCCACCTGAGCGAGAGCCGCACGCCAGACAACCCATTCAACCTCGCCGGCATCAAGTGGGTCGCCATCCGCACCCCGGGCGGCACCGTGACGAGTGACCGGGACCTGCTGTACTACTCGCGCCAGGGCATGACGTTCGACGCCGAGGGCAACGAGATCGCGTACCACCTCATGCAGTCTGTGGACCGGCCCGAGTGGCCCGCAAACGTGTTCAAGCACCTCGTGCGCTCGCACGTGTCGATCTGCTACCTGTACAAGCGCAGCAAGCACCACGTGCAGACGTTCTTCTGGGGCGAGTTCTACGGCAGCGGCGCCACGCCGCAGCTCATCCTCAACTACGTGGCCGCGGGCAAGTGGCTCGAGATCAAGAACGCGCTCAAGATCGCCAAGGCGAAGAAGCTCTCGCAGCTCAAGCAGCAGGCCACCGCGACCTTCCGCGCCAGCGATCGCTCCATCACGATCAGCGACATGTACGTTCTGTTCTGTTCTGCTGTGCTTTGCTTTTGTTATAATGGTGGTTGTTTGATATACTGACGCTACTATGGATATTGCAATCATTCTGTTTGAAAATGTGTCCATCATTTCTTTAGAAACGATTGCTACCTTTGCGAAGAGCGCCGCGGCCTCTTCAGTTCCCAACAGCTCTGCGGTGGGTGCCACCAGGTACAATAACGCTATACCTCCAAAGTTTGGTCCTACGATGTGACTCACGATGGCATTTGCCTTGTGTGTTGTGCTTCTGTTGTACTTTGCTCTTTAGAATGTCTGCAACTCGTGCTCCGAAGAGAAGAAGCTCTTTGAGCTGGACGCACGAGGGCGGCCCATGAGAGACCGGTTCTGCAAAAAGTGCCTCACGCGCGTCGCGAAGCAGCGCGGCTCCAAGATCACGTGGAACAACAAAGCGGACGCAACCGAGCTGCCGCCCGCGTACTTTGACCTGGCGTTCCACAGCACGGCCAGCGGCAGGACGATGTTCGAGTCGATCTGCAGCACGCGGTCGCTGCTCACGAACAGCAGCATGATCGACACGTCGTACATGGACGAATCGCTGGAGCTGCTCGACAAGGAGAGCAGTGGGCTCAAAGACTCCGAGTGGGAGAACTACGAGCGGCGGAAACGGTCCCATGCCGACCGCCTGAGCAGCAGCTCGTCGTACACGAGAGAATTGTTTCTCTCGGAGATTTTTGAGGACCTAGAGGTACACAGGTGAAAATATCCACAACTTTTAGAAATTGTTAACCGGATTTTTGAACCCCGACAGATCAAAGTGATTGGTCGAAACTGAAAGAGCAGATTCACATCAACTGAGCAAGCCCAGAAGACCGAATGGTACCCAACTCCAAGTTTACAAGAGCAAGCAAAATGCTGCCTCCACAATCCCAAGATTGACTACCATAAAAATCTATCGGCACTCGTTCGTCTCTTAAGCCTGCGTGCCTCTGTTTGCCTGTATAACACGAGTTGCCTCCTTGGTGTGTGCGCCATTGGTCACATCTGAATCGACAAGACTCGGAGGACCAGCGTGATTTGTTTTATTACTTGGAGCTCGAGCGAAAAGCATCCAATGACATTGATCCACATCTGAAGAATGGACTCAGGTTCGCCACAGTGATCGTACCAATATATTGGACGGAATCGCTCATTTCTATCCATTTCATGTAAAGTACCGGTAGTCCTCGAAAGCATGAGGCTCGCTGCCAATACTTCCGTCACACTAAGCGGATATGTTTTCACGAGCAAACACTGGAGAAACCTATTCGCTGCAACTCGAGTTGGTGGGAGGACGACGTTGTTATACTGTACTGTTCAGCTTTCAGCACTGCGCATCATCGCTCAACGATGTTTACAAAAAATATGTGCTATAGTATAGGTTTTGCCCCCGCTTAAAAACTTTTTTCGCTTGCCGTTTCTCTCTAAACACTTTGAGCCTCAGTTGCGTTAGTTACTTACTGACGTCAATTATTAGCCTCGCCCGAGCCGACCATTAACTCTTCTTGCTCAGCGTCCATTCTGCCTACTTGTTTCTTTTACTTCTTCTTGATATCTGGAGGCGTCAGAATGAATGAACTTGGCCTATTCACTGACACGGCAGCAACAGCAGGAGTTCCACCCGCAACCAAGCGGTATAAATGTATCCATCCCAAGAAGATGGATACATTTTTACAGTGTGGAAGCCTCCTTTGTCAGCTTTTCAAAAAAGCAAAAAACTACCATACAGCATACAATACGTTTGAGAAAAATGGCGTGCAAATGAAAAATCCATTGCCTGCTTTATCCAAGTCAGAAAGGATTTTTCTTTTGCTCTAAACACGTGGATTTTCAATTTTAGTACCTTTGTTTACGTTGATCCGCAAATAACAATTAAAGATGTGTGGCTTACACCATTTAAAGGTAAATTATGAAGCATGTATTTTTACCCTAAACAAGTGTCGATCGCCATAATTAGAGACGATTTTTAGAAACTTCAACAAAGTTCTCGTATTGAACAAATGACGAAAATTCCTGTTGTTTCGACCCGATGAATAACAGAAAAAGTATCGGAATCGAACATTCGTAAAACAAATTTGCTGTAAATATGGCAAATTACAAAAATAATTCGACTTTCCGTTATTAAGAATGATATATTCTGTACCACTCACACTGGTACAGCACGTTCGTCTCCACCAAGTCAAAATAGCAAACGAGAAGAGCAACGCAAGAGAAGCGCGCACCTACCAAACACGAAGAAGAAGAAGAGGAAGAAGCTTGAGATCAGCTCTCATTACTCTTCTTGCTGCGTCTGTGCGTCAGTCACGTGTATCTCTGTGCTAGTGCTGCTGCTTGATGAAGGATACGGTGGTCGACAGCGGACTCTACTTGCTGCGTCTCTATCTCCAGGTGCTTCTCTACTTTCCTCGCCTCATGTACGTGCGACAAAGAGGTCCATTCATCCATTCACGCCACCAATAGTAGCGTCTGCGATGCATTCTTCAAGATGACAACCTGCGTTGGCTGCTATGCTATGGTTTTTCTACTGACATGTATGCGTATCTCTTCAATATTGGCAGTGTCCAGCTCAATTTGGACTGGAACCCGTTTGTGATCGTCGCGCGAAAACTGCTTTTCAACGTAATGAGTGGCGCGGAAGACGTCAACGGCGCCTCGTTTGCCAATGGCGAAGCGCCTGTTGTCACTACTACAAATGGTGGTGTTGCTGCTGCTGCGGTGAATGACAGCCAAGAAGCAGCCAAGCAAGCACCTGCTGGAGCTGATGCATCTGAGCCAGAGAAGAACGTGATGCGCTGGCTGGCGGAAGGCGAGCGAGACGGCGAGCGCATCGCGATTGTGAGCTACCCGCGGTCAGGCAACTCGCTCATGCGTGGGCTCTTGGAGAAGATCACGGGTGTGTACACTGGCTGCGACACGCGTCCGGATCGCGCACTGAGTCAGGAGCTGCAGAATTACGGAATGAAAGGCGAGGGCGTCGTGGACGAGTCGGTGTGGTTCGTGAAGACCCATTTCCCGGAGCGTGTCGGCTGGAAGCCGTTCAACATCAAGAAAGCGATCCTCATTGTGCGCAACCCGTGGGACGCAATCGACTCGTACTTCAACATGACGCTCACCAACACGCACAACAAGAGTCTGCACGAGAGCCAGTACGAGCGCTTTGCCGAGCGCTGGGACGGCCTCATCCGCAACGAGATCGACGTGTGGATGAAGTTCCACCGCTACTGGACGTCCAAAGTGGACATCCCGATCATCGTCGTGCGCTACGAGGACCTGCTCGTGCACCGGTTAGTGCAGTTTTCACATATGTTCTGTCATCTGTCATTGGATTGTTGCTGATAAGACCTGTGGTGTTGTAGAGCGGAGACTATGCGTCGCGTGTTCCTGTTCCTGACCGACAAGCCGAGCCTCGATGGCACCGAGTGGCAGCAGCGCATTGACGATGTGGTCGCAACGAGCGGCGAGAACTCGGGTCCGTACGTGCCTCGCAGCGGCAAGATCGGCGGCTCGTTCCGCCACTACTCGGAGGAGCAGTTCCAGTACATCCTCAAGACTGCGAACATGCCGCTGCGTGGGTTCGGGTACGACCCGACCACGCAGGATTTCCCGAACAAGATCGAGCTCCCTCGTCGCCAGGTGAAGCCCGGACGCGTGCCTGGCGCGCAGCTGGAGATTTCGAACGACGTAGGACTCGAGATCCGCAAGAAGAACGACACGTTCGGGCGCTTCTCGACCTGGTTCCGCAAGGCGCTCGTGGACCCCGTGATCGCGAACGACGGCACGGAGCTCAACATGGACGAAGTGTTCCTCGCGCGCCAAAAGCTGAGCCAGGAGCAGGAAATGCAGAGCAAGCTGCAGGCAAAAGAGTGAATATGCGGGCACTTGGCGAACAAATGAAAAGCAACAACAGTTTTACCAACCTTCCTTTCTTGGCCCTTATCGGCACACTCAAAATTGCCCCCAAATGTATCCATGTTGATCACATGTCCACACGAACATTCGGATTGGCCACTGGCACGAAGAGTTGTAAAAATCTAAAGTACACTTGAAAAAACATGCTTGTGTCAAGCTCCTTTAATTTATTTTGAAGAGGCTCTATAGTAACCTTGAGCAAAGTATGCAGATGTCTGATTGTTCCCTTTAAAATTCAAAATAGCCTTTTATAAATATTTCGCTCAACCTTTAGCTTGAAAACTGTATGATGAAGTAAATCCTTCTCAAATCGCATAACAACCCCTTTTTCATTCGGAACGTTCGGGACACACCTTTTGTGAATGGGGTTGGTGGGTCGCGCGCTCGCATTTGCTCCATACAAAACGCGCCATAGACAACTAACTGTGCGCGCGAAGGCAAGCAAACGGCAAGCGAGCACCTGGGAGCTATATCCATCGATCAGGACAGCCACAGGGAGAGGAAGCGGAACGGAACGGAAGCCATGGCCGAGTCATCGCAGCAGCAGGCGGGGGACGACCCGCAGCGCGCGCAGCGGCTGCTCAAGGGGCTGCAGGACGCGAAGAACCGCGTGGACCAGGTCGCGCGCGAGGACGCGCAGTACCCGGACCTGTACGACCAGCTCGCGAACCAGTCGGAGCCGCAGAACTACTTCTTCGAGCCATACGCGAGCCAGTGGTGTCCGCAGATCGTGAAGAAAGGCAGCGTGATCCCTCTGCCCGGCGTGATCGCGAGCTCGCTCGAGGAGACCAAGTCGCTCACACTCTCGGGCTTGCTGCACGCGATCGACTATGCGTGGACGTCGATCGACACGCGCCTCTTTCTCTGGAACTACAAGCAGCGCGGCAAGTTTGCGATGTTTGAGTTCGACCAGGCGGTCGTCGCGGTCGGCATCTGCATGAAGCCCATCGCGGGCGTGTTCACGGACAAGGTGCAGCACGTGCTCGTGGTCGCGACGACCGTCGAAGTGCTGCTCGTCGCGGTCTTATACGAGAACAACGACGCGCAGAGCGGCGCCGTGAAGCTGCAGCGCACCAAGCTGAGCGTGAGCACGGACAACTGCGTCGTGCGCCGCATTGTGACGACGCGCAAGGGACGCATCTTCTTTGGCGGCTCGGACGGCTCGGTCTACGAGTTCCTCTACGGCCCCGAAGCCGAGAGCAGCAGCGCGATCCCGTTTTTCAACAAGCCCTGCAAGAAGATCGCGCACACGTCCACGTACGCGGCGTACTTGCCGACGTTCCTCATGGGATTGACCAGCTCGCCGGGCAAGATCCTCGAGTTTGCGAACGACGAAGAGCGCCAGATCCTCTACTCGCTCCACGAAAATGGCCACATCACGCTGTTCGACCAGGGAGCCGCGGGTGACGAGATGAAGGTCGTGTGCAGCCTCAATTTGCTCGAGGCCGGCGCGAAGTACGCGCGCGAGAACCGTCGCACGCGCGTCTCGTGCCCCGACGAGCGTCTCTTCCAGAACGCCAACATGCAGATCGTGTCGCTTGCAGTGATCCCGCGCGAAGAGTCAGCGTTTGTGAATCTGGTGGCGATCGCGTCGAACGGGATCCGATTCTACATCACCGTGTACTCGCGCCGCACGTATACTGTCGGGAACGCGATCCCGCGCACAAAGCGACCGAGTCGTCTCGAGATTGTCTACATCCGCTTGCCGCCACCCGCGATTTCGCTTTCCGACGCGCCGCCGTACCACAGCAAAGAAGGCATGCAGCCAGGTTACGCGCCGGGCAAATCGCCGTCGTCGGTTCACGTCGCGTTCCACCGCAAGGGCGTGTTTCTCGCAGTCGACGGACGCAAAGATCAGCAGGACCAGCTTGTCGGCATCGCGCACGACCCGATCACGACGTCCATCCCAACGCAGACGACGTCGCGCAAGCCCACGATTCGCGAGTCCGTCTCGCTTGACTCGTGCATCGGCAAGGTCGTGGAGATCAAGGAGCTGGATCTGAATGAAGCCATTTTCGGCCCGGACGCGTCGGCTTCTTCTTCATCGTCGTCGCGTGGTGGCAAGCGATCGTTTGACGAGATGTCGAGTGGCATCTCCAGTGTGAACGACACCGTGTCGATTGTCGGCGAAATGGCGCTGCAGTACTCGCAGCCATCGCGCCATTTCCTGTGTCTCACGAATGCGGGTATCCAGGTGTTCAAGAAGATCCGCCCGATTGATCAGCTGCACCGCATTCTGCTGCTCTCGCGAGGAAGCGAATTGAAAGGAGCGCTGTCTCCGTTCATTCGCTGCTTTGGTGAGATCCAAGTCTGCTGCATGCTCATCGGTTTGGCGTGCGGTGTACAAAGCGATCCGCTCACGAGCGAAACGACCGCGGCGTCGCTTGTTGGTCGCCGCGCTGGAGGAATCAAGAGCGACGACTACATTTACACTGCGGCGATGCAAGGCATCTTTGAGTGCGGTCAAGCGAGCGTCGGAGGTGCTGAGAACCCTGCTTTAGAAGCCGCGAAGGCTCTGGAGTCGACGAACGCGAGCACCCGCATTGTGCTCACGACGGAATTCGGCATGTCGTACCAGCACGATGGTCTCGTGATGTTTGTCTGCCGCCTGCTTCGCCCACTTTGGTGCCACAAGACACTCGGCAAGCGCGTGGTTGTTCGCGTGCCTGGTAGCTCCTCGTCGAAATCGTCTACGTCGAGCACCACGACATTCGAGACTCTGCTCACTGTTGAGAAGCTTGATGAGATCCGTGAAATTCTGTTCCAGCTTCGTCAACTGATGGAGAGTGCTGGTCCGTACGCAGTCTCAATCAGCAGCGGATCCGTCTTGGAGAACAACCTCGCGCTCGACGGGCTCAGTGACAGTGACGGCATCTCGCGTGTTTCTGAGTTGGCGAGCCGATACCAGAAGCTCCGAACAGAAGAACAGCTTCAGCGCGAGATGCGATTCAAGGCTGAGCAGCGATCGCTCTACTACATGTACCAGCTGGTGCTGCGCAGCATCGAGGGCATCTCGCTATTGCGCATCGCGTCGGATTACAAGGTGTCGCTTGAAGAATCCCTGGCGCGTCTGAGCTTCAGCGATTTCGTCTCGACTCCAGAGGGAACGTCGGCTGCAAAGACGATGATCAAGTCGCTCATGCGCGGTCGCAACGAGAACAACCAGTACCTGATCAAGCAGCTTCGCGAGCAGTGCCCGTCGTTCTTCTCGGTCGCGGACTTGTGGCATTACCAGGGCTACAAGAGCTTGGCGATGGCAAAGCTTAGCGCGCCGAGCGCTCGCAAGGCGTACCTGAAGGAGTCGCTGACGCAGTTTTTGAACTCCTGCCACATGTGGGACACAGAAGATTGCATCGAAGTGCTTCAGGGAATCTGCGACGACTACGCGCTGCTCAACTTTTACGAAGGCGCTGTGAAGCTCTCGCTCGCGTGCGCCAAGAACTTCCACGATGCGGCGGCGTCCGACTTGAGCGGCGTGAAATTCACGTGGAAGCGAAATTGTTTTGGCTGCATCCTGCTGACGCTCCAGCGCTTGTTGAACAGCAGTGACAAGGCGAAGAAGACATCCGGACAGAGCCCACAGTCAATTGACGACATGGTGAGTCTCGACGACGAGACCCGCAGCAAGTACGTGGACGAGATCTTCCACTTCGCACTTGCGTCTGAAGATGGCGAGTTCCACGAACTGTTGTACACGTGGCTGTATGAGAATGGCCACTCGCAACTGCTCACATCGATCCGATCTCCATTCATCGAAGACTTTCTGAAAGAGAAGGACCAGGACTTGCTGATCAAGCTGTACATGGACCAGCAGAAGTACCTCGTCGCAGCGAAAGTGTGGTGGTCTCGAGCCCATGAAGATAATAGTGACGATGATAGCGGCGCAGCGTTGGAGGCAAACCCTGACATTGTGAAGCGTCAGTACTACGTATCCAAAGCGCTTGGGTGCCTGAAGAGTCTCGAAGAAGTGGGCGAAGCAGCAGATGCGGCGCGTGAGGTGCGCGACGTGCTGGACGTTCTCCAGTTGCAGGTGCGTGTTCTCAAGGCGTTAGAGCAGAGCACGATCGAGCTGGAAGCCGCTGCGACGTCGCTCGCCGCGATTGAAGACGAGCTTCACGAGCGCAAGGACGACCTCAAGGTGCTGACGTTTAAGATCTTTGACGCGTCGACGTTGTACAACCAGTTTGCCGCAAAGTACGACATGTGGTCGGAGTGTCTGCATATCATCCACTCGTGCAACTCGGAAGAAGCCGACGTGATCGCGTCGCTGTGGCGGAAGATCATCTTCAGCATCATCCCACCGTCGTCGAGCAACCCGGAGTTCAACGCGTGGCGCGCAGACCAGTGCGAGAGCGCCGGTCTCTCTGCGCAGTTCAGCGGCATGAGCTCGTTCGAAAGCGGTCACTGGATCGGTCAGCTGCAGTGCAAGGTGCTTCGTCTCGGCAAGACGCTGTACTACGGCGGAGACGACGCGCACGGAGGCTCGGCCGCCGCGTCCGCGCTCGGCGGCTTTGTGTTCCCAGTTGGCTTCATCGCGAAACAGTTAGAGCGCGTGTCGTCATGGTACTTGCGCTTGACGCAGCGTCCGTCTTTCGCAGCGGGGAGCGTGTCGTCGTCATCCTCGATTGACGCCACGACGTTCAACTGGGTGCTCAAGATGTTCTTGGACGTGGGCGTGCCGCACCGCGTGCTGATGAGCTACTACGAACAGATCTACCGCGAGCAGGGCAGTTTGGTGTGGACGCTGCACGTACTGCAGTCCATGCTCGCGATCATCACGCTATGGAAGAAGCACGCGATCTCGCCTCGCGTCGGGAAGGACCACCTCGCGGACTTTGCGGCGTGCTGCCCGCACCTCGTGGACCTTTGCGACGATTTCATCACGGACCTCAAGGCGATCCCGTTAGGTGAGCAGCATGTGTTTGCGTTTGGGAATCTTGTAGGCTTTGTACTGACTTTTGTTTCTTGTGGTTGTTTGTATTTACTTTCAGATGAACACGTGGACGCGTCGACGCTCTTGGAACAGTTCCGACGAGTGAAAAGCGATCTACTCAACTTCCGCAACCTCATGTAGGCGAAGCAAACCTCCAGACAAATCAGACAGAGGCGATAGTTTGAAGAAATTAGAAAAAGGGAGCGATAACGAAGAAAAGGAGGAAGAGGAAGAGAGAAGGATGAGACGCAACCAGTCAACGACCCATTTCATTCGGACTGCCTGCAGACAAAAGGAAACGAGAACAGCACGAGCCAGACTTTCTTGGTACAAGAAGGTTCAGGGGACGACGCATTTGTTCAGGTCTGGAAAGTTCGCTCTCGCTCCTTCCTCGCTATTACGACTAATAAATTACACGTTGTTGTCTTTCTCTGCATCGTCGGATGCTTTCACTAATCAATCCTCTCCGTGCTGGCTGGTTCTTGTTTTGCATTGGCTGTGTTGGCTGGTTTTTGTGACATAGTGACATGGTGTCATGGTGAAGATACTGGTGCAACTGTGAGCGAAACAAATCGCTCACTCTAGAACCGCTGGAGCGAGAGCTTCAAATGCAGCGATCCGGCCTCCACGAGCTCTTCACAGGAGCTGCTGCGGTGTTTCTTGCCGACGCCGACCGACAAAGCGGTCTGCTTGACCATCGAGCCGAGTCCTTTAATGGGGCGGTACACGATCCCAGCCACGCCCTTGCCCATTCCCTTCGCGAACCCCTCGAATCCGTTCTCCTTGGCGCCTTTGAGCGGATCCTTCCAGACGCCCGTGATGCCTTTGTAGAGCCCTTTGCCCATGCCTTCGGCGCCTGCGACCATGTGTTCACCAAAGTTCGTGGCCCATTCGCGTGGCATCATCACCTGGAACCAGGAATCCAGCGCTGGCGGCTCGACCTGAGCTTTGCTCTCGACAGTCAGCGGCTCGAGGGTCTGCTTGTCGACAATGATGCGGCCCATAGATCGGTCCGAGCTGATCTTGTTGTGGTCAAAGACCTCGGCGATCAGCGGCGCCGAGCCGTCCCACGAGAGCATGAGCGTCTGCCCCCATTGCGGGTTGATGCTGTTGCTCACCCGCGAGCTCGTGATCGACTGCTCGCCGAGGTGGAACGTCACGTAGGGGTCGGATTTGCCATTGATGTCCATGCCGGCGAGGTTCGTGCCTTCGATGAGCTCGATCATGAGGACGCCAATGTACTCGACCATGCCGTGGTTCGTTGGCGCCGCAGCTCCAGCAGCTCCAGATGGGTGGACCAGCGCTATGGAAGACGACGATGGCGACAGATTGCTGGTCGCGGAAGAGCTGGAGGACACGGCCTGCTGCTTCTTCTTGCTGGGACTCACCTTGAAGAGCTCGTCCTCGTACTTGGCGCGAATGTACCGCTCGCGTTCGGGTCGCAACGTGTCGGCATTCGGCTTTTGAAACTCGTGCGGGACCGAGTACTCCATGAGTTCATTCAATGCGTCATTGCCGACGGTCTCGACCATGTGCACTTGAGCGTCCTGAACGCATGTTATCGATATACACCCAGCATAGGAGTAACAAGCGAGTTAGACACAAGCCATCCAGGCGTTCTTCATGTTGAGATGCAGCAAAGACTGTGTGAGGCATTCATTCGTTACCGTCCACTTGTCGAGCGTGCAGCTGAGCACAAACGAGACGTGCACGCCCAGCGAGCGATGCACCCCCGCGCACTGGGTGCAGATGAAGCAGCCGTGCGTCACAGACGCCCACCTATTCGCCAGCAATAACAGCAACAACAACAGCAACAACAACAACAACACACACACGCGCGCGCGCAAATGGATCCATACACGTGTTAGTTAGTCACACACGGGAGCTCCTCCCATTCACCATCCCCTTTCACCAGCAGCAACAACAATAGCAACACGCACTTTGGACTCGGCGCGTTGCAGTCCGCGCAATGCGCGTTCGCCGGCCGGTTCAGCGCATTTGTCACGCGCTGCTTGACGTCCTCTTCCTCACTCATGCGATGCGCGTGACTGCTCGTCTTCTTGTTCTGCTCGCTCGCCATCATCCCTGCTGCTTGCAATGTTACGGCATTCAACGACCCCATCATGATGCAACCACAGTCAGTACATACAGTGAATGGGGCTCATGCTGTAGAAGTAGCGCACAGTACCTTGATTGCCTTGGCCACGCTCGATCTCTACGCACCCGCGCTCGTACTCGGAGCGCACAGGCATCGCTGGTGCTTATTGTGGCTTTTGCGTTGTGATTTGTTGTGTTACGATCGCACCAATACAAATTGCCCCAAGTCAGAAATTTGGGCGAAACTGATCTCAAACAAATTTGATAGTGATATGTGATTGGATGATACCAAACACTGAGATATTTTACAGCCAATTGTCGCTCCGAAAAAGAAAGATGGAGATTTATGATTGGCTGATCTTATTTTTTGGTATTCTTGCTGTGGATCTGAACCGCCAGCAGATACACGCTCTCAAAATCTTGATACGTCACTCTGCCGTCGCCATCGCGATCGGCTTCGCGGAATGCGCCGAGCAGCACCTGCTTGGACGCGTGCGGGAGCACCAGCGAGCACGCCTAACAAAACCAGCGCCGCATTGTCTGAGCAAGCCATGGTTCGTCATTTGATGACTTCATCGTGCACACGCACCTGGTTGAAGCTCTCGAGCGAGATGAAGCCCTGGGAGCGGACGTCCATCGCCTTGAATGCGCGGCGCACGTCCTCCAGCAGATCGGTTTTGATGATCCTTTCTATCAGCACGCACGTGAATGTGTCCAACCCGACTTGGATGCGATTGATCCCGCCATGCGCGTCATCTGCAGGAATGGGTAACGGCGCTTGGACGTCAGCTCACTTGAAGAGCGGATGCCATTCGACAATGTAAGCTGCTTACCAGGGACAACTTCGCGGAACAGCTGCGCCAGCACCAACTGCAGCAGCAGCATGTACCAGACACAGATCAGAGACGCTTCGTGGGGACTACAAGAGAGAGAGAGAGAGAGAGAGAGATCCTTATCAGCTCACTTTTGATGCTCGGATGCCCAATGTTGCTGCCACGCCACACTTGAGGTCGCGCAAGTTCAGATAGCCTGCAAGTTAGCGAGCACCCGTCCGTTCAGTCAGTGGGTTATCAACGCGACACACGCGCACACATGCAGCCCAGCCACCAAACCCAATATGCAGACACAGAAGCCAAGTTGCCAACCTTTCTGCTCTCGGTCTGCGTGCGCAAAGCACTTGCTCAGCAGCACACGCGTCGCCGCATTCGACTGCATTGCTCAACAACAACAGCAACTTGCAGGGGTGAGTGAATCCAAAAATTGCAACCAGTTGTTTGGTACTCTTTCCGTTGTAAATATAGGTCCAGCAAACCTGTCAAAATGTATTTCAATCCAAAAACCTCTATAAATACATTATATCATCATAGCATTTCACGACCTCTCAAAATCGATAGGGGGTGAGCGTTCTTCCATCCGTTTCTCCCACCAGCACAAAGGCAGGAAAGCCAGGAAAAGCAAGAGCAAGGCACCCCACGCGCCTTCCTCTCTCGACGTCCGCTCGCTTGTCTGTCACGATGGCGCTCCGTGCTGTGCGAGTGCTGGCCGCACACCGCGCGCAGCTGAGCGCTGTGGCGCACCCGCTCGCGAAGAGCGCGGCTGGCGCGTTCGGCACCACCGGCCGCCGCGCGTTCATGTCCTCGGGCTCCAACTTCTTCTCCGAGCCGTCGTTCCCAGTACAGAACAATGGCTTTGAAGGCGACGACCCGGCGGCGTGGCTCGAGAAGTACGCGCGCATGGACCCGTCCGACATGTGGAAGGTCGGCTCGTTCCCATTGCAGGACGCGCGCGAAGAGTCCAAGTCGGCATCGTCGCTGACCTGCTCGGAGGACCTCTGGGACACCTCGGGCATGCTCAGCGCGCTCTCGGACAACATGCCGCTGCGCGAGACGGGTACCCACGGCGTCGACGAGCTGCTGCGCGAGATGGACATGACCTACGGCTACTTCGCGGACAGCGTGCTCAAGAAGAGACGAAAGAAGATGAACAAGCACAAGCACCGCAAGCGCAAGAAAGCGCAGCGCATGCGCACCAAGAAGAACTAAGGCAAGCTGCTCGCGCTACCTACGTATCCCCCGTGTCCCCCCATCAAGGCAGCATGGCGTCTCTGTGCGCGCGTTTTCAGTCTCTCTCGCTTTCCAGCATCGCAGATGTAGCCGCTCTGTTGGTGCAGTAATTGCGAGTAACATCCAAGCGCGCGTATCGTCATTATTGTCATCAATGGGAGGATGATACAATAGTTAGTTAGTGCACCCAGTGATCCAGCGAATCAACCGACGATCCTGAAAGCAACGACCCGCTCGAAAAACACCACATCAAGCATTATAAACAACAACAACAGGCGGATCGAGGATGGCTGGCGGCGAGGCACGTGCATGATAGAAGAAGTGGTCGCCGTCAACTGCTGGAAGGCTCATCGGCTGGTATTGTTGGTGTCGCTGGGTGCAGCTTGTGCACCTTTTAGTCGAGATAAATAGAGAAACAGACAAAAATGAAAAATCCCCACTCGCTGCAGACAAGTGCCAAGCCACGCGCACAGAGCTCCGCTCCGCCCCATGACACCTCCCGTTGATACTCCCCACAGGCATTCCACCTACAGCATGTACATGTGCAACGAATCATGGACGCCCTCTTTCGTATCAGTGAGTGGCTCGTGACCCCACGTTTCGAGTGTTGCGGTTGGATCTCGTCAATAATGTGGGGTCTGGAGCAGCCCGCTCAGCCAAAGATAGCAAAACAATGAACCAGAAGTTTGATCCGCTCAGACGGCGCCTCTTCCCGAAATCCGCGGATACCCTCTCATAGTTTTCCTCAAAGACGCCTCATCAAACAAGATCGTTCCCTCTGTCGTTGCATGACAAGCAAGGTACCAGTATGCTCAAGAAGCTCACTTCGCCAAAAGCCAAGGCTGCGCGAAGCAGCGGCGCGACGCAAGCCGCCGACAAAGAACTGAGGTGCGCTCATCTGTAGACCATGGTCGACAAAGAGCAAATGACAATTGTGTACTGACCAAAGTTGATTTCTTGTTGTTCTTGTTTTGAGAATATCAGTAGCCTCGCTGCGATCCCAGATGAGGGAGCCCCCAAAGACAAAGATGATGGTGGCAGCGCAGCCCAAACAGCCAGTGAAAGCGCGGCCAGTGCTGGTACTGCTGCTGGTGCTGCGAGCCGAAAGGCAACGCTCTTGCTTGAGAAAGCGAAGTCGAAGAAGCGCGACGAGTTGAGTCTCGACATGAGCGCGCTCGCTCAGTCTGTGGCGTCTGGTGAGAATGCCCAAGAAGTTGAAGACCACACCTCGATAGGGAATGCCTCGATGGACCAACGAAAAACTCTCGTTCGAAGTCCACGCGTAAAGAATATCCTGAAAGGTCCTGATGAAACAGGCGGCGACAACGGCAAAGAGGCAAAGTCGACACCTCAAGGCAAAAAGTACGTGTCTTTTTCAACCATGGGACTCTGATTGGTGTGAGGGTTTATAGATCCACTTCTTGACCTGATCGACATTTGTTGATGTGTGTAGAGAAGCAAAACTCAAACCTTTCGCAAAGCAAGCTGCTGCAAAGGAACCACCGCCACCAGCGAGCCCAGCAAAAAACGACAAGAAGAGCAAAAAGGCTACAAAGAACGAGGGGCTTGGCGGACTCAAAACGCTCAAGTTCAGCAAAACCAAGAAAGAAGCAGGTGACAGCAGCGACGACAAGCAAGTACCTGCGAGTGATTTGGTCGGAGCTGAAGCCAAACCAGGACCTTCGACGAGTAAAGACTCGGAGTCCAAGAACAGAAAGAAGCAGAAAGACAAGTCAGAATCCAAATCGCACGATCAACAAGACGAAGAAAAATCAGACCGCGAGAAGAGTCGAGGAGATCCACAGCCTCATAGTGACGGCGACCAGAAGATCAAAAGTTCTCTGTCGCCTCTACGCCGCCGCAAGCCAGCACCGGAGACTGACGGCAATCAAGTTGGCGCCGGTCGATCGAAAGACCAACTTCTTGGTCACCGACTTCAATTGCGAGACCTCCCGCCTGCGAGTCAGCCTGAGGTGCACATCATTGGAGAGATCACGAGCGGCGAGGGCTTTGGAAGTGGGGGTTTCGCCTGCAAATGGGGAGTTGAGTACGGGAGCTTGTGGCACCACATCGCAGGAGATCAGCTGGGCCAAACGCAGATCGATTACCCAGCGTCGTCTTCCCACCCGATTGTTTGGAGCCATCCAGTCGGTCTGCACTTTGCCACGACTTCGTTCCAGGGATGGCCAAAGCTTTTGCTTCAAGTGTGGCAAATCGATACCCACATGAAAGCCAGCGTGGTCGGCTACGGATTCATCAACTTCCCGTTCTCATCGGGGGAGCACCACTTGTCAGTGTTTCTGTGGCGACCAATGGGGTCAGCGAAAGAGGAGATGGAGGCAAAGTTGCTTGGACGCACTCCGGAACTTGCTTCTGAAGATGTTGTCTTCAATTCAGCGTGGGCAGACCGATGCCGTCTTCAGACAATTGCAACAGGAAAAGTGAATCTACAAGTTGGAGTGATCTTGCGCAACTTCCAGGTATCAGATATGGAAATGTAGTCTGGCAAAGTGCCGTCACGAAGGCATGTATTGATGCAGAAAGATAGACAAGCAATAGTAGATCAAGTAAATAGCTGCAGCATGCTTGGCAGCTCCGAAGCCGTATGTCACGTCTGGCGTAACTCTCCTACCCACGTTCAGCGAACATCTTACTGGCAAAATCCCTGCATCATTGAGGACAACAGTTAGTCACTTGTCAGGATATCTTTTTTTTTTTTCAGGAAGCGCCTGCTCAAATATGCTTCCCAGGTTCCATAGAATGCTTCTTACTTTAAATCATTCAACGGCTTGTGCTTTAGTTCGGCAGATAACCGCAACAGCAGTAAGGGATTTCCTTTCAGCCGCTCCAAGGCTGGGTGCTTTGACAAAGCCTGGATGCCCGTATCTGGTATAGCTGCACGCACACAAACACACCAAGAATGTAGTTAGCATCGCGCTTCTGTTTAGACAATTCATTGATATCGGGCACGTACATTTCTTGAGCACTTCGCGACTCAAGTGAGATTTTGCCATTGATAAGAGCAGCCTTGCAGAATCCACTTCGCCCAATCCTTTCACGTGCACAACGCGCTCCAAAATTGCTTTTGAAAGGTACAAAGACACCTTCATATCTTGCCGAGCTGTGATCACGAACTACACAGCAACACAATTCCACTGTCCGTGAGGTGAATTTCGATGATTGACGGACTCGAAAAAGACTTTACCTGCACTGCCGGAAATTTCAGGATGAGATCAACGACGAATTCTCGAAAAACTGATGGCTGAAATGAGTCGCATCCATCGAGAATCAGCAACGCCGACTTTTTTTGATCGTCCGTATCACTGCATATCACAATCCACAAATCATAGTTCGTCACATAGATACCCTAGACATCAGAAGAACGGTTTCACTTCACATAAGCACTCCTTACCTTGGAAACGACTCCAAGAGCTCGTTGAGGTCAGCCATAAATCTGGAGAGCACCACTCGCTTGACATCCGCTTCTTGGTAGGAGAAGCTCTGGTGGTTTCTCTGGGTCTGTTGTTGGACTTTACCGACTTGACTTCGCTGGATATCGTTCAAGATCATTTCCACTGGGAAAAAGTGAACACCATTCCGATAAAACCGTCTATCGTACATGCGCCTGGCAATGCAGATCGCAACGGATGATTTTCCGGCTCCACTGTGCCCTTTGATGCTGCAAAGCTGGACTTGCTCCGTTCTCAGGCAGTACAGCACCTGCGAAATAATTCAGTGCAAAAATGTTAGACAAGAACCATTTGAGTATGTCTGAAAAAGGCAATTCTTACCTCTCCAACTTCAGATTCTCTGCCGACGAATGTCGGTGTGAGAAGAGGAATTAACGACGCGCTCAAACCTGGTGCATATTGCCACGTCGCCTTCTTGCCGGCAGGTTCCTCGCCAGTCAAACTCAAACCGACTTCTTGAGATTGAGTCATGAACAGTGAGCACAGCTCATTCCGTATACTTTGGAACGCTTTCCTGTCGTTGAGGGCAACGAATTCAGCGAACTTGTAACATTTCTGAACAGAATAGCCGCGCAGTATCCCTGCAAAGAAGGCTCTTCAACATTACAAGCATCATGTACATTAGAGCACATTCGTTTTGAAAAAAATGATTTCACACGCAACATACCTCAAAAAGGACACCGCTCTGATGTAGTGCAAGCCCGAAGAATTGACAAAAACAATCGTTGATACTCCGCAATCCTTGAGCATCAAAGCTGCCACCGCAATAAAAGTTGGTTAGCGAGATCATGATGTATGCCATGCACACAAGCTAGCATTTTTTCCACACAGCTACATACCTGTAGAAATGGACGGTGAAAAGACAACGATCAATTTGGACGATGCTTGTGGCTCTACGTAAAACCAAGGTGGACGTTAAACACCATGTTGGACGCATAATAGCCAAGATGCAGGGTTGCTCGTACCAGACTTGAGAAAGTCGATCAGCTCCTCCTTCGCCAAGCGCTCGGGCATCGCATCGGAATTCTCAGTGCTGATGCATGCCTCATTTCCACTCCCAGCGTACAGCAAAATGCTGGAGCTGTCTTTGAGTGCGTTCTTGAACGAGACGGATGTGGCGGGGTCATAATTTACCTAACAGCCCACAACGACGTAAGGGCCACTAAAACCAGCATTCTCAGAACTGCACTCAATTCGACTCACCTCAAAGCCTTCGATCGAAGAAAATGTTCCAAATATGTCTGAAAGCTCTTCTCGGTAGCCTCGGCGTTGCTGCAAAAGCAGTCACACGCAATTATGTTAAATTACCTTGCCGTCAGTAGATAATAATCGACAAGTGAAGACAAACCTGGGTGGGAAGCGGGCTGCTACTGGACGCATTCGACGAAAAAGGCTCGGCAATTTGCACATTCTAAAACGCCAAGATACATAAAAATCATGAGCAAAACAACAGATGCCATGCATGGACAGAACCGTAGGCGATGCTTTTACTTACGCAAATGACGCGCGGTGGGGGTGCCGAGTCTTGATCACTTGCAGCATCTTCATCTGCCTGCAGCTTTAATTCAGCAGTTCCTGTTACAGCTGGCTGCGGCACGGCTGGGTGTCTTTGAGCTTCTAGAATCCCGTTTACGTCGCTCTCAGGCTCGGAGTTCCCACTTTCCGAGGGAAAATCTTGTAGCTTTATAGACGGTCGATCCAGGAGGCGGCTGTCGATTCTCTTTCGTTGCTTCTTCATACACTTTACGGTATACGAGAGCAACAGTTCCTCCTACAAAGGCACCAGAACAAACATTAGTTCTTGTAACTAGCAAATGCGCGAAAGGTATCTACTTACCCCATGGCTGCGGAGTCTCAGCAGTGTCACTGTGTCGCCAAGTTGCAGTTCTCGTCTTTCACCGTTTTTCATCGGGCGGTTGTTGAACTCCAACCCATTGGTACTTGTATTTTCAACCACCACTGATATCGCGTGCTGCGACACATCGCTTGACGAAGAATCCCCAATTGTAGTAATGTGGAAAACGCAATGCCGACGGCTCAAGTGGAAGACATCTGTCCCTCGGATCTTCTCGCCAAACACAGAGTAGAACTGATCTCTGCCAAGCATGATCGGACTCGGTTCCTTTGAGAGTGATATGATGTAGATGCCGAGATCTTTCATCGCCTTTTTCTCACTGCTGGTAAGTACCCTGGAAAAACTCTCACTCAAGGTCAATACCAGAGCTTGATCCCCATCGACATGATCTGGAATGTCTTGTACTGACAGATCCATCAGCTTGTCCTGGGAAAGCGAGATTTCGTTGTTGATCATCGCCAACTCCTCGTCGCTTGAGCATTTATCGGAGTCGCTATCAAAGCCGCTCCCTTCAAGCGGGATAGCACCGTTGAGAACGAAACTGGATTTGAAGTTCCTTGGTGCGTTCGAAGGAGTAAGTCCGGGGGATTCCAGCGGCAGCTTTCGTGAGAAACCTAACGGATGAAGAGATTTCGATGCAACCTGAAAAAAGTCACACTCACGGTTAGCAGTGCTCGTTTCCCTCAGTATTATTTTGATAGCACTTTGCGTACCGATGATGCGAATGGTGGTGGCGCGCGAAGTCCAGGCACTCCATCTCTAGTATTTAATTGGCCCTTTGAAGCGAAATAGCTGGATATCTACAATCATCCACCCACATCATTCATTAGTCGGTTGAACACAAAATACAAAAAGAAAACTCTTCCACTTACCGATGGCAAAGCTGGCTCCACAGTAGGCTCGCTTGGTTGGTTTGGTTTGTACCCTCTCATTGCAACCGGCTTCGTGACTCTCGAAGTGGATGGCGTTTTGTTTTCTTTTTGATCTGTCAAGATGTGCTGCTGCTGCTGTTGAAGCGGAGGGGCCGCGGGTGGAACAACTCTGGATGCAGCCCCCATCACCACATCTGCCTGGACTCCATTTTGCCCTGAGTTTACAAAGACCGGAGAGCACAACGCTGCTTGAGTAGCTACCCATTGATCGCTGTTTCGCACTCCGCTGGGTGCATCACCGTTCGCTGCCATGTGCACGTCGTGGCGGTAGTTGCTTGAGATTGGAAGCACGCCTGGTGTCTTCAGCTCGTGATCGTCGCAAAACTCAATGCTCATGCGACGCGATTTCGTCGGAGCTTTACGCGGGCTTTTGTTCTGCACATCCATCATGTTGAAGAACCCCTGCCGGATCCGTCCAGGAGGCGCGTTTGCAGGCGTACTGCTCATGCTGGGAGCCATCGGACTCAGCTGCTGCTGCTGTTGTTGAAGGTTCATGTGCATGTGCTGGAACTGGTGCGTTGCATGCGGAGGAGATCCATATGAAGGACGAGGATGCTGCTGGAACTCTTGCTGCTCATGACGGTAGTGCTGCTGGTGCTGTGATGGCAGTGGTATTGGATGCAGGTGGAGCTGGGGTTGTAACTGCCCCAAGTGGTGCGCCGGGATCTTGGTCGGCAGCGGGAGCACGGGCGCGTCGCTGCTCAGGGGAGGCGCGATCTCATCCAGCTGCCGCTTCCTCAGCGCCGATGGAGTCACAAAGTTCATCCTCCTCGTCGCCGTCTTCGTTTTCTTGCTTTTCTCTTCGAGCGCTGTTTCCGTTGTTACTGTGTGACTAAATGCGCCAAAAAGAAAGCGCGGCGCGGCGCTTCGGGGTCGGTCGGATCGGCGGCTTCAAGAAAGAACAAGGAAATCACCTCACAATGTGCGAGGTTCTGGGGTTTAAAAAGGATGATAGTCAAGGTTTTGAGGTTCAAATGCGAGGTTTATCGGGTGTCCAAGTTTCCTTTCGCAAGAGTGTTGGTCTGTGAAAGGTTGCTTGCGCGTGCAAAAGACGACGCGAGGCGTTTCAGAACAAAATGGCGATCTTTCGCCATGTAAAAAGAGCGGTGCGGTTGAGTTTGAGGACATAATGGAAGGGCAGTCCCGCAGCGCTTGTTCAAAGCGCGTGTTAATTACTACCTGACATAGAGCCCTGCTTCCTGCATGTTTAGACATCAACGAATCGTTCGCATGGATCAATTGGAAGGCTACAGGTCGTCATGCGCTCGTGTTGATAGGCTGGCTGAATGACCCCACGGACTGGACTTGCTTCGGGTGAGCAGCGACAGTGGGACAGAAGAACCGGTTTATCGATCTATGGATATTCTTTGTGCAGCCATGATTGACTCATTGTGCTGACCAAGAAGAACGACTGGAATACTCGACAGTTCTGAACAGAAACAGCAGGTAGATAGGTAGTGTATGCGAAACGATCACGGTAAGCGCGTTTTGCGTTTTTGGTATTGATAGCAAGGTCCTCTCGCGTTCGTCTGCCCTGTGAAAGCAGACGATCCATTACACAGACTCGATTGTAAACCTTCACAGCCGCAGCAAATGCCCAAGAAGACAACTGTTAAGCACTGTGTTTGAGCGCTATTGAGGCAAAATCATCCCCACTCTGGATCTGCGATCATGCAATACACCTCCTATCAGGAGGCACAAAGCGCACCAGCGCTGATTCAATCGAGTCGTCCGATGCCTTTAACTCAGTCAATCCAATATGTAGTTCCTGTTACTCCAAATTGCGCTTTTTTCGCATCAAAGTGGCTCCGCAAGATCGATTTTGCACGGAGTGATGGTCCAGTCGCTGAAGATCCACCCCTCTCAAAAATAATTACTCGGTTTAGTGATGTGTCATTATCAAAGTAAATAGTGCCATTTGTGGCACACTCTTTCCTCTGGGAGTGCACAAAACGCCAAGCCAGCATCAAGCAAGGAGCAAAAGAGGCAAGAAGGAAGGGATGGCGAAGCGCAGACTCGCAGAGGAAGCCGCCGATGAGCGCCACGTGATGCGCATCATGCCGCTGGGCGCCGGCAACGAGGTGGGGCGCTCGTGCATCGTGCTCAAGTTCAAAGGCAAGACCATCATGCTCGACTGCGGCGTGCACCCGGGCTACTCGGGCCACGGCAGTCTGCCGTTCTTCGACGGCGTCGAGGCCGAAGAGATCGACCTGCTGCTCATCACGCACTTCCATATCGACCACGTCGCTGCGCTACCGCATTTCACGGAAAAGACGAACTTCAAGGGTCGCGTGTTCATGACCCACCCGACGAAAGCCGTGATGCAGATGATGCTGCGCGATTTCCTGCGCGTCTCCAACATCTCTGTGGACGACCAGATCTACGACGACAAAGATTTGAACAACTGCGTCGCGAAGGTGGAGATCATCGACTTCCACCAGGAGAAAATGCACAATGGCATCAAGTTCACGCCGTACAATGCCGGCCATGTGCTCGGCGCGTGCATGTACTTGATCGAGATCGGCGGCGTCAAAGTGCTCTACACGGGCGACTACTCGCTCGAGAACGACCGTCACCTGATGGCTGCTGAGCTGCCAGCGTGCTCTCCGGACGTGCTCATCGTGGAGTCAACGTATGGCGTGCAGGTGCACCAGTCGGTCGTGGAGCGCGAGGGTCGATTCACAGGTCAGGTCGAAGCGGTTGTGCGTCGTGGTGGTCGCTGTCTGATCCCAGTGTTTGCGTTGGGGCGAACCCAGGAGCTGCTGCTGATTTTGGACGAGCACTGGCAAGCGCATCCAGATTTACAAGACGTGCCAATCTACTTTGCATCGAAACTGGCTGCCAAGGCGCTGCGCGTGTACCAGACGTACATCAACATGATGAACGATCGCATCCGCAAGCAGATCGCGATCTCGAACCCGTTCCAATTTGAGCACATCTCGAACCTGAAGAGTCTCGAAGACTTTGATGACTCGGGTCCGTCAGTTGTGATGGCGAGTCCTGGTATGCTTCAGAGCGGAGTGTCTCGTCAGCTCTTTGAGCGCTGGTGCTCGGACAAACGCAACGCGTGCATCATCCCAGGTTACGTCGTCGAAGGCACGCTCGCGAAGAAGATTCTGTCAGAACCGACGGAGATTGTCGCGCTCGACGGCCGCGTAATCCCGATGAACTGCACGGTGGAGTACATTTCGTTCTCTGCGCACGCCGACTTTGTTGGCACGAGCGGGTTTGTCGAGAAGCTGGTGCCGCCAAACATCGTGCTTGTGCACGGCGAGAAGAACGAGATGATGCGGCTCAAGTCTGCGCTGAGCAAGAAGTTCAACGACCCGAAGATCTACCACCCGAACATTTTCACGCCTGCCAACATGCAAGAGATCGTGCTCGAGTTCAAGGGTGAGAAAATCGCGAAAGCGATCGGTGGACTCGCGTGTGAACAGCCGCAGAACGGGAAAGTGATCTCGGGCTTGCTCGTGGAGGTAGACTCGCAGACCCACCTCATGCACAAGGAGGACTTGTCGACTTACACGAAGCTGATCTCTGGCACGATCACTCAGCGCCAGCACGTGCCGTTCGAGTACTACTCGTTCGACGTGCTACTCGCGTTCATCAAGCAAATGTATGAAGATGTGCAGCACCTGGAAAAAGAGAGCCGCATCATCGTCTGTGAGCAGGTTGTCGTGACGAGATCCACTTCCGACAAGATTCTGGTCGAGTGGACGTCCGCGCCGACCGCAGATATGGTTGCAGATTCGGTCATCGCGCTTGCGATGCACGCTCAGGCGAGTCCTGCGAGCTTCAAGCTGAGCGGTCACCCCACAGCCGCTTGTCCTCACGACCATTCCAAGAACAATGACGACAAGCACGACCACCACCACCATGGCGAAGAAGAAGATCATGAAGATGTGGCAATCAAGAAAGAAGAATCCATTGAGGAGGTGAAAGTGAAGCTCGAGAAAGAATTGATCAAGACGGAGCAGCCAGAGCAATCGAGAGAAATGGAGTTGGCGGAAACGGCGTCGGATCTGGAAAAAGCAGCGAAAGAGCTGGGCGAAGCCGACCAAGAGGCGCTGAACCTCCTGATCGTCTTCCGCTTGCTCAAGGATCAGTACGGCGACGTGGACCTGGATTTCGAGACGAACAAGATCCACATTCGCACGCCGAGCGGTATCGCAGCCACGGTCGACCACATGACGCAGACGATCGAGTGCCACGACGACGCGTTTAAGCTCAAGCTGCGCGAGACCGTCGAGCGCATCGAGACGGCGCTCAAGCCCATTGCATCCTAAGTAACTTGTGTGCGGAGTTTCAGTCAGCGACTACGTTGTCGCCAGCCAACCAGGATTACCAAATGAACCTGTGCTAAAATCGATTTAAAAAGGAGACATGGCTCATTTCATTGCGTAGTACTGAGCTTACCTAGCGTATCAGCACCCCTCAATATGTCTTGCTTATAAAAATGGTTTGAGTTTTGATTAGGATATTCTACACATTTCGTTTGCTCACTGGTCAGCGGTGTCTCCGTATCATTTTGTTTATCCGAGGTAGCAAGCAGCCAACAACACAATGGACACATACAATGAGAAGATGCTTTGATAACCACTACATTGGTGATGAAATCGGAAGGGGATGGATCGGACTGACGGCAGGAGTGTCGTACTGCAAATGCGCTAACAACATTGAGTGCGACGTTATCGCTTCTGCATTGTCTCATTGCGAGTTCTGGCCATGCGGTCAAGCCGAGCAGTTGACTAAAATATGTGCATGCACTGGTAAATGAGTCACTATATTAGATGGTGATGTACTATTGTGTACAGTACAGCTAGTGACTCACTAGGCTGTGAGTGATGGTCAATTTGTTGCACATGTACCCGTACCTCCCTCCACTTTTCCCTCCGAGGCCTCCCTCGGTCTCCTCATTCTTGAATTTGCCTTCAGCAAAAGCAGCCGCCGTCTCCAAGATGCTCGCGTTCACGTTTGTGCCGAGATACGCCTTCCCCCGTGTCGCCAACTTCCGAGGAGCCCCCGAGGCGGAGGCGCTCGCCGCCGAGAGCGAGCAGCTCCTCCGAGAGATCGAGCCGGCATTGACACGCGTGCTGGAGCTCACGCCGGGGCCAGGAGCGACCGTCTCGCAGCTGGATTCCGTGCCTGTGCTGACGCTGAGACTGCACCGCGGACATTCGCGACGACAGATCGCAGATGCCGATTACCCGCAGGTACTGAACGCGTTTGCAGTCCTCGCCCAGCACTCGCAGCGACTGAATGCGTTCCTGGAGCTCAAGCGCGAGTTCTGGCTGGACGTGCTGCAGTCGTCCATGCCGTTTGAAACCACGCGCGAGATCCTCCATGCTTCCTTCAAGAACCCAGCGTTCCCACGCTTTGTCGTCGATCTCAACCGTCGTGAGCGTTCGCCTGAGCAGCACGAAGTGCTGTGTGAAGCCCTCTGCGCCTTCATGACGACTCCGTCATCGACGCAGACCCAGCACCAGCAGCTCGGAGTATCTGGAGCAAGCGTCGTCGTCGCTCCGCCCAAACCTTTGAAGGTCGCGTTTGGGCTCTCGTTTGCTGGCAATCAGCTCAAGTCTGTCTCGCTCGAGACCATCGAGCGCCTTCTCGACCGCGTGTTTGCGCACCCAGACCGCCAGTACGCTCTCGGCATGCTCGATTTGAGTGGCAACCTCATGAACATTGCAGAGCTGGCTGTCGTTGCCAGGATTACTCAGAAGAGCAGCACAGGCGTATACCAGTTAGAGGAGCTCAAGCTGGATGCGATCGCCCGGGGGTATAAAACAACAAGCGGCTCGTGTCATCCGGACGGGACACCTTTCGAGCTCCTCGACATCATGAGAGCTGCGTTCGACGTGGACAATCTGCCAGCTCTGAGCGGCAGCAAATACAATCCTAGCAGATTGCCGGCGAGACAAGTGAACGCTGTGCGACCGTCACGCCTGCGAAAGATCTCACTGCGTGGGAACTACCTGCGCTCAACGTTTTATGCGGCACTCGGCTCGACGCTGCGCTACGGATGTCCACTTGAAGAAGACGTCTCGAGGTACATCGCGAAGGGTCACGTGCGCATTGAAGACAAGACGGACAGCTTGTGCTGGCTCGCGTTCGCACTGTTCTACCCACGGCCGAAGCGATTCGTGCGCGCCTTCAAGCTGCGCAACATCGGCCACTTGGAGTGCGACCTGGACGCCGTCAAGACTTTCGTCAGGACGTTGCACAACCCAGCGACTCAGCTAGCGTACTACGCGTCTCGAGACACCTCTGCGGCAGATTGCCTGATGGTGTGCACCGTGAAGAAAGGCGCTGTCATCGAGATTTTGAGACCAACTCAGTGACAAGACGCGTGAAGTGGACCGAGACGCTGGTGGAGCGCAGCGAACTGGAGGCGCTTTGCGAACGACCTGACGGCTCCGTGTGTGTCGTGGCCCCCGGTGTCGGACTCGGGTGGGTGAAGCCCGAGTTTGTCGAGCGCATCGAGCGAGAGCCGTTGGAAAACTGCTGGTCGCAGTTGGATGGACGCTATGAAGTCGAGCTTGGTGACCATGGCGCACATAAGAGCTTGAAAGACGTAAACTTGCTGCTCACAGCCATCGGCAGGCAGATCCGGACCCTCTCGTTCGACTGCTACCGCGCCAGGAAGAGCTTCGTGCCCATGATCCTACAGCACTGCGTGCACCTTGAACATCTGAGTCTCGTGTCCACCAGAATCCCGGCTTCCGACATTGACGCACTGCTCAATGCGCTACGCGGCGATCTCGGTCGTCGACTCAAGTCGTTGAACCTGAACAACAACGTCATTAGCAACAAAATCGTGACGAAGATCGCTGCGGTCCTGGCGGCCAAGAACGCTCGCCCCCCAGTGCTGCGTGAGCTGCGGCTCGACCGTTGCTACCTGAAAGCCCAGACACTTGCAAGTCTGGATCGCGCCATGCAGGTCAACCGCACGCTCGTGCTGCTTCAGCTGGCTACGCAGTCCGAGGACACGAACGTGGACGGGAACACTGGGAGGGTCAGTTGTTGCAGTCCGCCTGTCCACCGATCGCCAAACGCGCGTTCCTCAGCGTCGTGACCAACAGCAGCGCGCGGGTGGCGTCAGGAGCTACTACTACTACTGCTGCTGGTACGACTACCTCTACAGCTACAACAACGATGTCGGCGTGCCGCGCCTTGGACTCGTTTCTGCTGTCGCTGATCTTTGAGTTTGCAGCGACGCGAGACGAGCGGCGCATGATCGCGTCGGAGGCCAAGATCCGCTGCCAGCAATACTGACGGAAAGACTTGGCACTAAATGGCGCAAAGGGAACTGGCAATTGCAAGGCTAAGGTGATACGTTGCGACAGACAGAACGACTCTCTTGGAGCTCCAACTTTAGTGGGGGGGGGGGGGGGAAATGGGACAACAAGGACAGGTGACTTCCTGCATTAACACCACGTGATGACTCGATGGAAAACTCAAAAAATGTGTGCGGCTTCTGTTTGTTGGTCCCACCTCTCTCTATCTAGCCTGAGATGAACGCGAATGCAGACGACGCGGGACCTGGTGCTGCAACTGGAGCTGGAGCAGTAGCTGCATGTGCTGGGGCTGCGTCGCTGGCGCACAAGAAGCCGAAAGCCGTGGGCGAAGACAGCGAGGGAGCACTGGAGCAGCGCTCGTCGTCGTCATCGTCGTCAGCTTGACCGGACATGAACCCAAACGCAGAGTAGGACGAGGCGGGAGTTGGGGCTGCAGCTGACATCGCTCCCAGTCCCATTCCCAGTCCAAATCCCAAACCTGACCCATCAAGAGTGGACCCAGTTGACGACGTCGACGACGATAGCGTGAGTGCGCTCAGCGTCAGAGGTCCCGCGCTCATCATGGACGATGCGTTCACAGACGTTGGCTCCTCTCGCACGCTCAAGCCAGCAAACACCGAGGTGACCGCGTTCGTTGACGGCGGCGTTGGTGGCGCTTGGTCTTGGAGGAACGTAAAACTGGAGGCCGGAGTTGCTGTCTCCTGCATGAACGCAAAGCTGGACACTGGGGGGTTCGTCTGAACCGGTGGGGTCGACGGGTTCAGGAAGTGAAAGCCTGAGCCTTCCGCCACTGGAGGCAGGGTGAGCGGATCTTTGTTCACCGCCTCAGAAGCTCCAGCAGCTCCACCACCAGTCACAAAGCTGAATGCTGACTCTGGAGAGCCAACTGGTTCAGCAGACCTTGGCAGTGGGGACTCGGGTATCCCATCCACTGTTCGCTGGATGCGCTTGGTCAACGCGTCAGCTTTCCGCACGAGCGACGAGCGGAACTTCTTCACTTCGTCAAAGTTTGGCGGTGGGTTTGGGCCAAGAATCACCGAGTCGATGCCCTGGGTCTGGATCTTCTCGACGTTCCCATGGAGCTGCGCCAGCTGGTTCTTCTTGTCGACAATCGGAATGTTGGACTGCTCGCGTCGAATCAGATCCTCGAGCTTCTTCTCGATCTCGTCGAGCGACTCGCTGTACTCGGTGAGCCGCGTCATGTGCTCGTTACTCGCTTTCTTGGCTTCGTCCTCTTCTGGAGGAGGCGGGATGTACGGCATGAGCAGCGTCGACGGGTTCGCCGTGCGGCCGTTGTTCATGAGCTTCTTGAAGCGCAGCACCTTTGACATCGCCGCAAACGCTGCAAGCACTGGACCGATTTCTTCGAGTCCCTTGTTCTCGACGTTCACCGAGTTGATGCTGATCAGTGCACACCCGGGACAAATCGCTGGGTGCATCTCCAAGTACCCTTTGTCACCCGATGGCAGCGGGATGAACCGCTCAATGACAGCCATGTCGGCGATCGTGCGGTCCAGCACCAGTCCCATGGGACCAGGCGGGAGCTCAATGTCGAGGATCACTTCACGCAACGGCTCGCTCGTGAGCGTCGGCTCTGGGTTTGGGTACGGGGTCTCGAGCGACACGTGCGTGTTGTCGAGCGAGTCCAGGCCCGCGTCCGCAGACGAGTCCAGTCCTTCAAATGCGTCGTGGATCGGATCGTGAACCTTCTCTTCTTCCTGCACGACCTCTGGGTCCGTTGGCTCCACGATACCGCTTCCGATCATAGGGGTCGGCGCTGGGAGCGCGTCCCACACGTCAACTGGTCGCTGAACTGGTGCTGGTGGTGCTGAAGCTGGTGCTGGAGCTCCACCGCCTCCAATAAACGCAAACGCGGATGCTGTTGGAGCAGCTTGAACTGGCGCTTGAACGGAATACATCTGCTGCATCGGACGGTGGTTTTGCGTCGCGAGGTCTTCGACTCTGAGCGGACGGTCATGAGCAGGTCGCGACGTGCAGCTGAGGTTAACTGCCGGGGCAATCGGTACTGGTGCTGGTGTTTGTGTTGATGGTGCTGCGTTCAGGAAACCGAATCCGGATTCCGTCATTGGCGGCGCAGAAGGAGCTGAAGCTGCTGCTGCTGGTGGTGCCGAAGTGGCTGGCTGTGGTTGCAGCGCTGGGTGCTGGCCGGGAAGCGCAGCACCGATGAAGCCGAATGCAGATGGCGCAGGCGTCTCCGGTGCAACGGCGTCGCTAACAGACGCGACGGTGCTGTGGTCGAGCGGATCGTCGTCGAAGCCCTGCAGCAAATCAATTTCCGGTTGCTGCTGCTGTTGCTGGTAGTAGTTGTTCTGATGGTACTGTTGCTGTTGTGGTTGTTGCTGCTGTTGCATGTGATCGATCTGGTACACTGGCGCTTGGTGTTGGAATTGCTGCTGCTGTTGCTGATATTGAGGAGGGTACTGCTCTTGCGGAGGGTGCTGCTCTTGCGCAGGTTGAGGAGGTGGTACGAACTCGTTAATCACATTGAAGACCTACGAGAAACAAACGAAGCAGCACATGATGAGCATGACTCTGTCTGTGTGTGAATACCACCAAGCGGAGCTCTACGCAACTAAGGCAGGCGGTTTACCTTTTCAGCGCGGTTCTTGATAATGTCCTTGCGCGAGTTGCACAGCTCGTGCAGAATGAACAGCCGCTCGTGGTAGTAGAGCTTGTAGTGGTCGGCTTCCGCGGTTTTCAGGATCGCATCCAGCACGGAGAGCGCCTTGCCTTGCACCTAATGGCATCATTACAAAAGCCACAATTCATACAGAACCAACATCAGCTGCATGCGCATTGCTATACTATACGGCACAAAATCCATGATCGTACCTGCCACAGTCGGTTCTGGAACTTGTCGTCCAGTAGCTCGCATACATACTGTAGTTGCACAAAAGCAACATATCCCCACTCATGAGTATGACGACCCACACCCAGCAACACAATGCGCTCTTACGTTCTACCTAAAAACAACACTCACGCTGTGGTCCAGGTTCGGCAAGTGGCGCAGCAGCTTCTGCAGCACGTCGCGCGGTGGGAAGGACGACGAGCCGATGGAGGAGCAGAGCTCGGCGATGAGCACGCCCTCGAGGTCGCTGTTGCGCGAGCTGCCAGCGCCGCCGCCCCCCGAGGGCTGGCCGGGGGTGCTGAAGCCCTGCTTCCAGCGCGCGGCCTGGGACTCGTACGCGGACACGGCCGGCGCGGTGCGTCGCTGCTGGAACATTCTGCTTCTCTCTGTCTGTCTGGTGCTGCTTCTCGATTGTCTGTCTGCCTGCCTGCGTGTGTCGCTCTGGTGGCAATTTTGATACTGAAGAGACTGGGAGAGGGCGGCCGGCGGCTGTCTTCTCTCAATCAGCCAACAAGCAAGCCACTGACGCACTGAACAGAGAGGAGGAAAAAGAGAGAGGCGGAATGAAGATTTTCAGCCAATCATGGTGCTGTGTTTCAAATTTCAAGCGTTTTGATTCGTAGAAAAGAAAGCAAGGAGCAATGAAGCCATGTCGTTGGCGTTTGGGATGTCGTTGATTCGCATCAGCGAAACGGGCAATAATGACGGGGTGTTTGTTTTTCCATCAAAGCGTGGTGCGTTTGCTGCCGCGTTGAAATTGATTTGGGTGGCGACAGGACCAAACACTTCATATTCATATTACTGACTGACACTTTCGTTACTCAACATCCACTGGAGAGACTCCGAGTGGCTCAAAAAAACACGGACGTCTGCTTGTGGAAGGTGGTGGCCGGAGGTGATGGCTTGCTCTTCGGTAGCTCTTCATCCTTCGAGGAGCTCCACTTACCCTCGTGAGGTATACTCTGCTGCAGACTGCTGCCGTCTGCTTCTTCGTCCTCGTTATCACCATTGCTCGTCTCTTGGATAACTGGAGTCATGACGTACCTCTCACCTTCACCTCCGCCTCCTTCCTCGTCATCGTCGCTGTCCTCGTCGCTGTCCTCGTCGCTGTCCTCGTCGCCGCTGTTCTCTTCTTCAAACGCTTCAATCCCATTAAATAACGCTTGCTCGACTTCTTTCTCAGCATACTCGTACGACGAATCCGCGTCGTTGGAGTGCATGGAATCGCTCAGGCGGTCAAAGTCGTCGTTCGTCTCGGCGAAACTTGCGCGTGAAAACATCGTCTCGTGGTCCGAGAACGCCGACGACATCGAGTTCCGACCATTTCTTCTGGTTGCAAAGGAGGCGGCTTCTTGTTTGCCGTGAAGTAGCGCGCGTCGAAACTGTGCGCTCTTCCGGCGTCTCATAGCACTGTTATCCTTGTTGTTCTTCGTGACGCCCAGCATGCCCACTTCTCGTAGAAGCTGCACCAAACTCACGCGGTGCTTCACTTGCGCGACCTTCGGCTCCGTTAGTGAGGCGCTCTTGATGCTCCAGAACATGTGCTCGTACGTGACTTGAAGAGATGTGAAGAAGTGGAACTTCAAACTGAAGAACGGAGAGTCGGCGTAGTCTTCCCATGCGCTTCTCTCTTCGTTCTCCAGCTCCTCGTCTCTTGAATTTCCTGTAGCCTCTTCAGTCTCCAATTCGCTAGCGTTGCTGTCTTCACTGCGCTCAGGTTGAAGCACGTGGCCCGCAGACTCCTTCGTTCGCTTGACAAACTGTCGCATACTCCCGCTTGCATGGATCTGCTCGGCTTTGTACTGGCACTTTGCAAACTTCCCCGTCTCGACTCGGATCTGTGGTGGTTCGTCACCATCGTTCGTAACGAGCGCGAACGAAAAAGGCACGAAACTCGTGGACTGAGACGCTTCGAAACGCGCCAGCTCCTCTGCAGTTGGGAGCTCGAAAAGAACTTTTGCGGACGTGTTCTTCACGCGGATCTGCAATCGGTCGCGTGGGAGCACTTCTTCAGCAGTGTACGTTTTCTCTCCTACACCATCGTCGCCAGTGTTCGACGACGTCTCTTCATCGTGATCATTGTCAGTCCCATTCGCAGACTCTTTCTGCAGCTGGTGCTGCAAGAAAAATTTCGAAAACACCAGTGCCCCATTCTCATGCGTCAGCGCTGATGATGACAGCTTCTCAGCCTTGGTCAAGCTTTTTTTGTCTCCTTGGTTACTTGCTTTCTGTGCATTCACGTCGATCTCCCCGCTCTGAAGCTGCGCCAAATCTGTCAAAGGGATTGTAAATGATCCGCCACACGGTCCCTTGCACGCCAGATCTGTCGCTTCCAAGAACAGTTTGCTCATAAACCCTGCGGGCATGCCGCCGCGGAACACAGAACCAAAGTCGTCAACGTTCGCAGTGATGTACGCCAGCAGACGATTCACTTTTTCGTACTGCTCGTCCAAAGCCGCGAGCTGGTTCTCGAGAAAAGTGCCGTCGCGCATCGAGTCCAAGTTCGAAAGCCCCACGGAGACCGAGTCCATCTCTTGCCGGATGATGCGCTGCAGACTCGTGTAGTAAGTGGCGGCGCCTTCGCACAAATCCAGGCGGAACGTCATATCCAGTAGCGAGACCGACACATCCACGGGGTACTCATTCAGCAACTCCATGTTCGCCACGACCAGCGGGAACGATAACGAGGACGACGATGACGACGCTGATGACGAAGAAGACGATTCCTCAATCGGCTTTTGCGACGGCGTTCGCACTCCCGAAGTCTTGACCGACATCAGTTCGATCGTTTGCGACCAGAGCTCGCACACCAAAGCCTTCAAGTGCGGGAATGGCTTGAACTGCTCAAAGTAGTTCTGCAAACTCCGAATCGAGAGCTTCTTTGGCTCGGTGGTTGGACTGAACCCGAACGGAGTCTTCTTCTTGGTCAACGGCAACTCTGTCAGCGTCTTGAAGACCGCGTCCAAAATCGCTGCGTCATCCTGGTTGATGCCCATCATACCCTGTGCTTCATCTGCCAGCGCGCGGTCCTTGTTTGTGTTTTCCCGCTGAGCTGCCACGTTGAGTGCGACGTCATAGAGCGCGAGCTTCTTGCCCTGGATCTTGATCTCGCCCGAGAGAAACATCTGCGCGTTCCTGCTCTCCAAAAGCGGACCCAGCTCGCCACAGAGCAAATTCTGCGCAGCGTGGCGAACAATCGATGGCAGCAGACGGTTGATCAGCATCTTCATGACCACGTCGTGGTTCTGTCCTTTCTTCGTGCTGTTGGCCTGGCGTTCATAGTACGCCAAGCTCATGAGCTTCACGTGCAGCTCGTCCGGCGGTACGCTCCAGCCGTTGATGTCGTCGTACACCAGCGGGACATCTGCGAGCACCTGCGCTTCGATGTTCAGCTCGTCGCAATGGAAGCTCGGCAGTCGTCCTTCGGTTGAGAGCGTAAAGTTCTTGGCGCGGAGCTTCAAGCTGTGGGTCGCGGGCGTCGACAGGTGAAAGAACAGATGCGGCGCCGACGACCGCGTCTCGACGGTGAACTTTGCGTAGAAAGACGGGATCCAAATGTCGCCAATGCCCACGTAGATGCCGTCGTTGCCGATGCGCAGGTTGTAGCGTTCGAAATCCGGTAAGAAATGCTCGCGCTTGGATTTCTCAACACTGTCGCGCATCTGGTTGGAAAGGTGACGCAGCTCGACGTACTCTTGCCAGATTGCATGGTTGTCCGGGTTCAAGATCAGCGGATTCGCGCGCATGACCTCGAGCTTCTTGTCGATGCTCGCGCGCTGTTTGCTCATGATGTCGATGCGCTTGAAGTTCGAGCTCTTGACCGTGTTCCACTTTTTCAGTTGATCCTTTTGTTGGAGCTCCACAACTTTGTAGATCGACTGCATCAGCTGCTGGATGCGCTCGGTCTGAGTTCTTCTGGTTTCTTCGTCAAGCGGACTCTGTTGTCGCCTCAAGAGCTTCTCCACGCGACCAACGTACGTCATCAGCGGTGTGATCGTGTTTGTGTTGTCCAGCACCTCGATCACAGCTTTCACGAGCAGCGCGGCGTCCTCGGCGCTGTGGGAATCCAGTAGCGTGCTTCCTCGTAGTGTCAGGTTTCGCTCGATATCTGCGACCGAGTACTCTCCGAGCTTCGCCTTCACCACGGGCACGCGACGAAACGTGAGCACAGCTGGCAGCTGCGCGTCCATCAGCGCGTCGACAGTCGTCTGTACACTCGTGAGCGCGTCCATCTCGTCATTCACTGCGACGAGCACGTCCCCGGGGAGCACGAGCCCCGTCCTCTCAACCACTCCTTTCTGCACGCCCGTGCGCAAGTCTGGCACAAACCCGATCACGACCATCTCGCCGCGCTGCTCCGCGAGCTTCAGACAGAACGGCCGCGTGTTGCACTGGATCTGCACGAAGCTCTTGCTGCTGTCGCCACGCGCAAACACGGTCTTCGAGAGCATGGACTGACCGCCGCGCTCCAACGCGAGCGAACGCTGTCCGCTGTTCTGCATCGAGTACGATGAGGACGACGGCGACGCCACCGAGAGCCTTTGCTGCTGATGCTGTTGGGGCAGAGACGGAGGCTGCGACAGGCGTCGATTAGCGAATGAACTCGTGTCGTCGTTGTCATCGAGAAAGTCCTGCAGGATCTGCTTCCCGCTCGGAGACAGCGCGTCGCTCAGCAGGCTCCGACCGCTCGTGTACAGCGCTGAAGCGTTTGTATTAGCACTTGTACCGCCATCACGACCGCCAGAAGAAGAAGACGGCGAGTATACGGACGACAGCTTGAGCGTCAGCTTCCGCTCCATCGCCGCCGCGCGCTGCTGCTGCTGCTGCTGCTGGAGCTCTTCGTCGTCCATCTTTTGCCCCGTGCAAATCCAAGATGATGGTTCAACCTCGCGAAAGATTAAGGACGGGGGGACTATTTGACAATATCGAACCTTTACAGGTGAATTTCTATTGTATGAAAATTTGTATACTCCTTTACAAAGTTTCATACAATAGAAATTCACCCATGCGACCAGAGTGGGGTACTATTTTATGAGCGCTGTAACAAAATAACAATCAATCATGCAACGAAATGCTTTCACTCTCTTCATCGTCTTGGAGTGTGGAGAAAGCTCTCGTGCTGTGGTTGTTCAAGTCAGCAGGTACGGGTGTAGACGAGTTCTGTACTTCGATTGTGGGCATTTGTGTCCAGAGTGTAACGACAACCCTTGATCTGGTCACTGTCTGGGTCAGCACAACAGAGCTACCTGATTGACGGTCGATTTGAACCTATGGTTGGAATGATTGTGTAGCTATGCGTTTGGTGGACGGAACCTACACAGACACATGGAGACAACGTTAACAACCCTGTGACAGCAGCTCCAGTTGCTGGATTTTTGGACGAGCAGTACTGTAGTCAATCATTCGCACGAAAAACCTATTCAGACTACCAGAAAATGGGCTGTGTAGTAGAATCATTAGGGCATTCTCGAATCGAGAGCCTTGCGATTGCATGAGCGCATGAGACCCACCTCCACACGTCATGATTACCATGAGCAAATCAGCCTCTACTCGATTGAACTTGCTTTTTGTATGGACACACGCCCCCTTTATAATTTCGACGCGAATGGATTATGTTTACTTATTTCAAGTCAACAATAGATTATATCTAGGTAAACCCTTATATGATGTTAAAGGGCTGTGCCACTATAATCGATTGTTGTATTTGTTAAACGAGCGCATTTGTGGTTTGTTTTTTGGTCAAATTGAAAAACGTCAAGAAAGCCAATCAAGCAAAGCAGCAGCCAGTATGGTGATGGCGTCGGCGTCTTCGAGCGCGAAGAAGAGCGGCGGCAGCAAACGCGAGCCCGTGAACCTGCAGTCCAACTTCAACCGTAAGTGCATGAGCGACGCTGCCGGCGCCACCAGCAACAGCGGCAACGCCTACGAGTCGATCATTAGCGCAGACATGTTCCCTACCAACCATACTGATGATGCGCAGCAACACACCCATAATGACAACCACGCCTCTGCTGGTGCTGGCGATGCCGCAGGTGACTGCTCCTGTGGCGACTTCCACCTGCACAGGTACGCACGCTGTACCCGTACACACGTATGTAAATACATACACTCTATCATTTGTGAACGCTTACTTACATATCGCTTGGACGACCTCACACATACAACAGCATCTGCAGCGACGGGAAGCTCAAGCCGAGCGCCGTGATCGAGAAGGCGGCGGCGAACGACGTGACGTACATGTCGCTGACGGACCACGACACGATGGCGGGCGTGGCGGAGGCCATGGCGACGGCGCAGGCGCTCGACGTGCTCGTATTCCCCGGCGTGGAGATCAGCGCCGAGGTCAAGGGCGGCGAGAACCTGCACAT
>JAASFI010000032.1:0-79017 GCA_023333705.1 Globisporangium viniferum | reverse complement strand
ATGGACTAAGAGACGGCTCAGACTGACCAGCTCATCACGGAGAATATTCCCGTCCCAAATTCTCCTGGCGAAAGTTCTCACAAGCGGAGAAAATTCGCAAAACGTGATAAATTTTCATGGGTGCGGAGACTTTTTACAGCTACAGTATATCAGACTTGGTTGAGAAAGGATATGTTGCTTCAAGACACTGATTACAATCATGTTCTCCTCAATTGACGGATACATGCCCATTGTAGCAACGAAATGGCATCGTCATTATCATCGGGTGTGCGCATTTCAAGTTTCCATTGCCATCGGATATGTTGTGGGAGGCACGCAGAAGCTCCGTTCTGGCTTAGAATTGCTGCTTCGAAGCGCGTGCAAACTTCTTGACTGTGAAGTCTGTTTTTTCCAAGAAGTCTTGATCTGATGTGATGTGAATGCCCTGTTTTTGTTCAGATTCAACGCGGAATAAACCGTGACCAAAGTCAGGGTCCTTTATTCGGGTCTAGTCTTTATAGTCAGGTAACTAAAACCAGTCGCACACCCTATTTGCAGCTTGCTCCCCTGACTATAATGTTTCACGCTTCCATGCAGCCCCTTCCCTTTCTGATTGAACTGGGGCATGCGGTCCTCTCCACAAAGCCCCCGCCTACTATACTGTCTGCCTGCCTTTGGCTTGCATCACAAAAGCAAAACAGCAGCTTGTATGTGGGAGAGCGCAATAAAATCGAACCAGTTCATTACCAGAAAAGCGTGAGCGGAAGAAAGGAAAGGAAGGGGGACTGACCATCACCACCACCACCCGCAACTGTGCTTCCTGAGCGCCTTCCTCCTCAATAGAGAAGCGGGGCTGTCTGTGGACGTGAGAGAGCGTCCGTCACCTGTGCGTGCGTACGTGCGTGTACAAGAACAAGAGAGAAGAGGCGTCTGGCTACGATGACGACGGACGCGACGTTGAAGAAGAAGCGCCGCAAGATGAAGCAGATGCAGGGGCTGCTGCTGCTCGCGCGGCCTCAGCACGCGGCGAGTACGGCGACGGGCTCTGCAGGCCGAGCGCTCTTTGGCGCGGCCAAGAAAGTGCTTGTGGTGCTCCAGCCGCGCCAGCTGCAGCTCGCTTACTCGGCCCAGGTACGTAATCGCTCGTTATTTAGCTGCAATGAAACCAACACGCTTATTTGTGACCGGATATGAGCGAGTGCCTTACGTGTTTGCTGCTTAATTGATTGAACAGGAGGACCAGGACATGACGCACATTCTCGGCCGCATCGATCTCCAAGCGGCGCAACTGGAGCAACTCCCCGACGGCTTCATCATCCATGAAAATGGCTCCGGCAAGGTACGTGGTGGAAAGCGAAGGAATAAGAGCAAGCTGCTTGGATGTGGGTATATACTGACTAGATGGTTTACGACGCTCGACTTACCAACTTATGCTTTCTGGTTTTATGCAGAAATTCAAGCTTCAAGACCGAGACAAGGCGACCACGGACGCGTGGTTCTACGGCGTCTATGCGGCGATCACCGAGTTCTCGCGGCTTCCGATCCCCGCGAACGAGGACCATTCGCACCAGTTCTCGGCTGTGCTGAGCGCGAGTCTGCAGGACGAAGTCACACAAGAGCTGGTACGTATGACTTTCTACTTTGTGTGCTGTTATGAGGAAATCCTGTGGCGATTCTCATCAAATTGGGATTGTGTCGTGATGGTCATTAGGAATTCGAACTGTCGTGTCAGCTGATCTTGCCTGCTCGCCCGCTGGAGAAGCCGAGCATCCGGTGGAAAACGTGGAAGACCTTTGCGCAGCTCCAAGCATTTGACGAGTACGTGCGAACGCATTTGCACCAGGTTGGTTGTTGTTATTACGATTCACAAGAGATGACTGACTTCTTATTTGTTTGTTCCTATCCCTGGCAATCATCAGTGAGCTCCGCGCTTCGTACGGTTCGTTTATGAAGAAACTGCTGTTCCCACGAGAGCGCAAGCGTGACTCGCTCTTCGGCGGACTCCGCAAGAAGCACGCGCAGGAGCTTAAGGAGCAGCAGCTTGCGTTGTACATCGAAAAGGTGCGAGTTCTTGCTTGTGTTCTCTTCTGCCAGTCTGTGCATTATACCGAAATCTAACCAAGAGTTACCTTTGTACTTCTCGTAGGTTTTTGAAATCCCAGGCGTGTCGTCGGAGCCTGCTTTCCTAGCCAAGGTCAAGCGTTTTCTGGGCTTCGACACGTTTTTTGAGATCAAGGTATTGCGCTTCTTCATTTGTTTTTGTTGCAGTGAACGAGTGATTATGTTGATATCGTTGTGTCTTTTTGAGCAGCAATTGGCGGTTGAGGAAGAAACCAACCAGCCTGAGCCTGTTTCAGTGTATCCGAGTCAAGTGGACCCAGCGAATGATGAGAATGAACCGGTCCCTCAACATCAAGAAGCGCAGTTCTACAGCGAGCCGGTTTATTCCCAGGAGCGGCGAAACTCCTCCTCGTATGATCTCGAGGTTCGCTTGGCATTTTCATCAGATTATTACTTCATTATTTCATACCGAAAGCGAGCGCCTCACCGTTTGATTTTCTTTGTACTTTAGAATCACCGCTCGAGTCTCCAGGCAATCGATAATTTGCCACCGCTCTCACGAAGCAACAGCTCTCAATTTGAAGACGTCGGCACTGAGTACGTTGAGATCATCCCAGAAACGGATCCAAAAGCGGCAAAGAAGCTTCACAAGAGCATTTTGCAGCGCGTCCGAGAGCTCGTTGCCCACGACGAAGACCGTATGCAGGAGTTCCAGGACCAGACCAGGTACTTTGGACAGGACGAAATCTCGACGACAGAGTATTGTGCTTTCCTTCTTGGAGCGTTTGGCTCGAAAGAGTGCTGCCAGCTGATCCCAATGATGGCGAGGTTGCTTCCTGACGACGACAAACGCAACGAACTCATGGACGGACGATCTGCGATTTGGAGACGAACGATCCGCCGCAATCGCAGACGGTCGAAGCAATTCTCTGAGAGCGTTGTCTTCCAGCAGCAGCGCAACGAGGTGGTGCACGAAACCGTGGTCCACAAGATGCGACCAAAGTCGGACAGTTTGACTGCGCTCCAGTGGTATCAAGACAAAGATATGAGCCACATGCCATCGCGAAACTCGATGATTGAGACCCCAAGTCCAGCTTTCGTGCCGCGCCAGAGCAGCACGGGTAACCAGGAAAGCGGAATCGATACCGCACCGCCTTCATTCAAGAAGCCAATGTTGGATCCACGTCGGAAGTTGCAGCATCGCGCGTCTTTCAACATGCTCAGTGAAAGCGTGTCCGACCCGATTCAAGAGGAGAACCCAACATCCTTCGACTCGGATGAAGAGAACCAAACTCTGGATCCACGTTTTGCCGCAACTGCTTTTACCAACCGCGGATATCCGTCGCTTGAAAGAAAATCCTCGCTCGCTGGCACTCGATGGAGCCGCCATTCCCAGAGCCGGCTGTCGAACGTGAGTTCTGGAGAAGAGCAGCAACTCTACCACAACACAGACTATGTCGACGAGCACGAGAGCAACAATGCGGTTGATTACAGGCACCGCCGCTCGAGTCTCAAGACGGAGCTCGAGTCCGCACCGCCACCCGCGGAGGAGGAGAACCCGGTCCTGGCGCGTCTCAAGAAACAAGGAGCGATTAATTTTATGATGCGTTAATGGATGTTGATGCTTGTGTGTTGCATAAAGAGCTCGCCTGTGTGCATTCGTATCCGTTTCGCAAAAACCAAAGCCCCCCCCAATTTACTCACTCACTCTGACCACTCACTATGACTCTATTATATTTAGCGTGTACGAGCAAAACGCGGTTGAATCGCCTCAAGCTTGATCTCCACATCCTGCGAGCGCATTGAAGAGAGTTAAAGAACATCAGGATGGCGGCAGTGACGAGCGAAGAGCTGCAGGAAGCGTGGCTGAAAGTGAAGAAAACCAAGGCACTCCCAGACGTACGTACCAAGGTGCTCTCTGCTCAGTGTGCCTGAATGAATATGTGTTGACCGTAAACGTTTGCTTGGATTTTCGAAACAAAGCCGCCGACGATCAAGCTGCCGCTCTTTAGTGCGAAGATGGCGATGAAAACGCGGCTGACTGCGATTCAGCACATGATCAACACCCTCGAGTGCGACCGAATTGCTGCCATAGAATTTCTTTTTTGCTCTGCTCGAGCTCACTCGGTTTTCTCTCCTCTCTAGGTACAACTACACTGGCACTTTGTGCTTTGATGTGAATAAGAACCGCAGCTTCAAAAGCATCGTCTCGACAGCAAAGGACATCATCAACGAAGTGCTGCCGATCCAGTGCCTCGAAGCAGTTTTCCTCGGCGCGTATCTCACAGCCAACGCGCCGGACCTCGAGCGCTTCCCGATCAGCTTCAAGACCGTCGCGGGGTCCTCTGTGCATCGTCATATCGTCCTGGCAGTGCGGCACCAGCAGAGCAAATGGGGAGCGCTGGGGTTGAGCCGCAGCGAGAAGCTCATGTTCAAGGAGCTCAAGTACACGTCCCTGAGTGAGCTAATCCAGGATTTCTGCCACGAGTTTGAGCTTTTGTACCACACGGTGCTCAAGGTCTACGTCGGGTTCCCGTTCAGTCACGACATCCACTCGTCCGAGAAAGTGGAATGGAGGGTGAGCTTTAGCTTTGTTTAGGTCTGCAAACACTGGGAAGCGTTTGCTGATCACTAACAGTTTGGCTCTTCACTTTTGCCTTTAGGTAATGAACATCTCGCTCGAATTCAACAAGTGGACGGATGTGGCGCACCACTTTGACACTTTCGCGAAAGAGGCAATCGACATCCTGACGCTCAAGAAAGCCAAGGGCGTGCTCCCAGATTCGTTTGCAGTCAAGTTCCCTCTTCACACGCCCGAGTCGGAGTCGGGCAAGAAATCGCCAGACAAGCGAATGCATCTGAGCACCAGCTCGTTCGAGTTCCCTGCAACGGGTTTCGACGACGATGACAACACTTCTCCGCCGCCAGCTGTCGAGAAGCTGAAGGGCGAGCCAAGTCCGGAAAAAGATGACAGCAAGTTCCCAAAGCCGATTCTGGTTGCGCCTGACCACCTGGAGTTCAAACAGGCGTTAGCGGTTCGTCACACTAGACATAAAATCATTGCTGTTTGCATTATTCGACACTGATTCAACTGTCTGTGGTTGCAGAACATGACGCAAGCGCTTCCTACAAACATCTTCCTTCAAAACACGACCGCATTCCCGTACCTCGCCGAAATCGAGGAATACTCGGGGCAGCTGGAGATCGTAACTCGAGGAGCTGTGACCAAGACGCACCATGAGGATGAAGGGAACAACGCGAGTACAGGAAGCTTAAGCACGTTTACTAGCTCGGCAGCTACGTTCCGCGTCTCAGCGGTAAGTGACTTCGCGGTCCCTCTCAACTCTCTGTGAATCGTACTGAGAAGCGCTTGTATTTGTGTACTGCTGACTTTGTATTTTGTAGAAGGGGATGACGGTCGTGGCGATCAAATTCAGAGGATTTCCGACAACCGACGCGAACTCTGTATCTGACCACGCAGGCGAGGCGAACAACAACCTGCCACCTCGAGAGCTTGGGAAAGTGAGAACCTCTCAATTGCATACTACCACTGCAAAGACAACTAAGCCACCAGGGAATACCACATCGAGGACCACCGCTACTACTCCACTTCGACAGGTCGTGACGTTCAAGTGCAGACGCTTGGTTCGCGCCAGTGACGACCCATCGTCTGCTGAGGTTGAAGATGGAGACGCGTACGTGAACGAGCTTCCTTTCGTCATTCTGCCAGCACAATAGGCAGATTTGTTGATCTCCGTCAGCATTGGAAAGTGGCTGCCAGGATAGACAAGGAAAAAGGTAAAGAATTTGTATATGACCTAATTTAAACAACTGAGAGATTGATGACAACCGGATCCAGCGAATCCGAAGACGCCATGCTCTCACATATGATGTGGTACCTTCCTGGCAGCGTTGTCGCCGGCAATGCCAGTCGCTGAAAGTGCGCTTTGCCTCTGCGATTCTCTGCAATCACTTCATCCAGACGCTCTTCTTGCTCCTGTTCTTGTTGAATACCCCCTTCAGATGCCTCAGATGGCTCAACTTCAGCGCCTTCAGTTTGTTCTGCTGCTGGAACTTGAGACTTCTCCTCTGGGTCTTCACTTTCTTTTGAAACCTTTGTTTCATCTCTCGCCAGTACAAATTGCCACTGCGCGTTGTTCTTTGGAGTAGCCTCATCAGCAGGATGTTCCTGCTCGCCACTGTTCACTGCTGATGTGTCTACCGACGCATCAGGAGCCACGTACTGCCCTTCAAACAGTCGGAACCGAATCTGTCGATGGAATTCTCCTTGAACAACGGCGGGATTGCCAGGGGATTCCTCGCGGCCGTCGTCGCGCATACTCAGCACAATAAAGCGAGGAAGTTTCTTCTGCTCGATGCTCACAGTTGGCGGAAGATCAAACAGCTCCAGTTTTTCTTCTTCTTCTGTTTCTTGATCGAGCTGTTGAGTTTGCTGTTCATCTGTTGCCGAGCTATTGGTGGGTCCCACAATCTTCGCCACCAATCGAGAGGTTCGCTCTGTTCATCCACTCATCGCAACAGTCATATAAATCACAATGAGCTGATTACAAAGTTCATCCTCTCATGAGCAAAATCACAAAGTTGCCCCCGTACCAACAGGACGATCTTGCTTCCAGAAACCATCGAACCACACCGCTATCCTGCTTGGCTCTTTCGGTTCAAGACCGCCGGTCTCGTCAGCAATTTCGTCAATTGCGCCAGCGCCTTTTCCTTCTCGCTGTCCATCGAGCCATTCTCCCTTGTAGAGTTTGTTGCCCTCACGATCGCTCAGCACTCCATTGCCGACGATCTTGCCGCTCTCCCAGTCGCCTTCGTACACGTTTCCCGTATCTGCAAACACGAACTTGCCTCGACCATGCGGATTGTGACTCACAAACTCACCCGTGTACACGTCGCCATTCGCGTACACGAGTTCGCCGTTTCCAAACCGCTGGTTGGCTCGCCACTGCCCTTCGTACTTCTCGCCCGTGTGCGAGATGAACACGCCCTCACCATGCATCTCTCCTCTGTGGAACTGGCCGCTGTAGGAGCTCCCATTCGGCCATCTCTTGAGCCCGATGCCCTCGATCTCGCCATTCTGGAACTCGCCCTCGTAGTAGACGTCGCTAGCGCCTCCACTGTTGGTGTTACTCGTATCATTGTTGCTATTCCCTATAGTGAAGACACCTGAACCGTGCATCTCGCCCTTGCGCCACTCGCCAGAGTACGAGAAGAGTCCGCGCGAGAACGTGTACGTGCCGCGACCATCGCGAAGACGCTCCTTGTATTCGCCGACGTAGGTCTATCCACACAGAATGATAGAATGAGGGGTCAATCAGAAGACCTGGCAATACAGTCTCTATGATAGTTACTACAGTCTTCTTACCATTGCGCTTACTTGCTGGGCTTTTGGCTGATTGATACTCTATGTGAGCGTCAATTGATCGATGAGACTGTCCGGAGAGAGTGCGTTCTTCACCAGTCGGCGCGCCTGTTTGAGACCAATTGCGTTCACGGGGTCCGGTGCCTTGAACAGAGATATAATACAGAGCGTTCACATGCAAATCTATCTATGTCTATTTAGCACCCACATACAAAATCTCTTTCCCTTCTCTCCTTACTGCTTGCTGCCTGAGAAGTGCTCGATGGCTTTCTCAAACACGACGGCCATGACGGCAAAGCCCGCCGCACCCTTCGCCGTGTTCTTGAGGAACACTATCACAGCAGGAGTATAAAGAGGTGCATATATAGACACACATAATCGCAAATATGAGTACACACGTCCATAATAGCGATATACGCATAAAGCGATAGGACGCACCCTGTGGTCCAGCTTGACGCGCGGCCCAGCCGCCGAGCACCGCGCCGGAGACGCCGCCGGCGATGATCGTGTTGTACATGTCGTGCGTCGCGCGCTCGCGCTCCACGAGGCACTCGATGCCCGCAAACACGCAGCCAACCATCGCGAATTCCTGTACAGTATGATGATACAATCCATGTGTTGCACGTGTGAGTACGGTGGCCTTATGACAGCATTAGAGTGGCACAATGCGAGCAGGTGTGTACCTTGGAGAAGTAGACGCTGCGCGTGTAGCCGGCAACGATCGACTTGCGGAAGCCATTGTAGAGCTATACACACACAGACGAGCACATCAGTACGTTAGAGTATCTCTGCATGCGGGCGGATCAGTATGCATATTGAAATAATCAATCAACAACGAGACGTACCTGCTCGCGCATGTTCTTGCCCACGAGCTCGCCGTGCGCGCCTTCGAACGTGCCGAGGAACGTGCCGAGCCCGACGCCCATGCCGCCGCCCACGACCGTCGCGACCACCGACTTCTTCCAGCACTCCTCACGGGACTCGTGCATGAACTTCATCACGTGCAGCATCACGCGCTCCGTCGGCGTCGGCTCCTCCATCGCTGCTTCTGTGTCGTCTGCTTTCTGCTGGTGATTGGCGTGATGACGGACCATCAGCTCAAACAATCAGCCAAGTGGGGACATCCTCCCAAAGACGATTCATCTGTCCTGAGCAGTTTAGAAAGGGTATGTAATATACAAGTCTCATTAAATCCAAAAAACGCCAAAGCAAATCAATTTTAACCTTCCGAAATTACTACCATCAATATCGTTTTAAAAGGGTATTTCTTTTAGGAGGCATTTTGGGGTCGTACTTGCCCAACCATGAGGCTGCAAGACCACCATTCTGAAAAGCAGCACCCAAGCAAGGCAGCACGAGCGGAGCCATGGCGATGCGCGTGCGACTGCGCGCTCCCGACGAAGACGCCGACACGTTCGCTGCATCATCCGCTTCTGCTACTATCACCAGTGCAACCGCGTGGCCGTCCACCCACCACCGCGAGCTCCACGCGCTTAACACGGCGCCAGCGCGCCGCCTGCCGCCGCTCGACGTGCGCTCGCCCGAGTACATTGAGGAGCGGCTGGAGAACCTCAAGCGCAAGCCCACCTGGCGCGCGTTTCTCGACGACTACGTGCGCGACCACCCAGACAGCGAGAGCGATGATGAAGACAACGGTTGTAATGGAAGTGGACGCCACCAGGTACGGTGCTGCTCATCAGTCTGCCCAGCCACACGTTCGTTCCAACTGTCGATGTGTGTTGATTATGGAGAATGGAAAGATGCCAATCTGTTGTCTCTGTGTGTTTACTGATTTGTTTGGGACGGAAAGCAGCGCGTGGAGATCGACCGAGCGGCCAAGCCGAAACGCAGCAGCCGCCCTGGCTTCCTTAAAACGACGCTGTGGTCCGTGATGATCGTTGCGTTCTCGCCACTGCTGCTGCTGCTCTACCCGTGTTTGCGGAACAGAGGGTACGTTTGCTCATATTGCCCGCATGTGTTGGTATATAAAACTGTCCTAAGCGTACATTGCAATGCATTGTCTGGGATACTATGTCAACAGCAACTGGCCGCTGGGATGCACCTCGCTGCCGGGGCTGATCCTGCGCGCGATCTCGACGCTCGTATTTATTCTCTTTGGCGTGGCGCTGATCTACTGGACGATCTGTCGCGAGCTGCCGGTTTTGCAGGCGAACGCGTGGAGAACCAACCTGGAGGTGCGACTGAGCGAGATGATGCAGAGCGCCGAGGTGTGTCAAGCGTCGATCTTCCAGTGGGACCTCGCGCTCTTCCAGGAATTGTGCATGCCCATCACGATCGACGTGGCGCTGCTGCTGTTGAACGTGTGGCTTGTGTTCCAGAGCCACCAGAAGTGGATGCGATATGCACTCGTGCTCATGGCCGGGCTCTTCTTTATCGACGTGCCTGCGAAGCTGTACCAGGCGACTTTCCCAGCACCGGATATTGTGCAGATCGACCCGTCGTACGCTCTCGTGGACGAGGAGTTGCTGGTAAGTTACGGACGTAATTTGAGGTTTTAACTGCTTTGCGACTTATGAGCCGACGATTTTGAATGGCTGTGAATCCTCTTAGATCGCGCTGGAAGGCAAGAACCTGAAACCTGGCGGCAGCATCGCGTGGGTGGCGTACTGGGGCTGCGCGAGCACGTCGTCGGTTGACAGCTGCGAGAAGCAGTTCCACGGCACGTTCGACATGGGCGTCGTGCCTGCCACGTTCACCTCGATTGACCATTTCATCCCTTGCTACCGTGATCCACCGAACCCACTGAAGGCACAAGAGTTCAAGTGTTTCGAGCACATCCGCCTTCGCGTGAAGGACAAGCAGAGCATCCCCGGGTGGTCGAAAGCGACTACACCAGCACCACAGCAACAGGGAAACACAGGCTCGCTCAAGAGTGGTGGCGACAGCACTCTTCCTGCTTCTGCGGAGCAGAGAATAGAGCCGCAAGTCTACTCGAACGGTGGCAAGGACAGCAACAAGAAGGAAAAAGCGCAACGTACAAGCAGCAAGAAGCAGCAGCAGAAGAAGAGGAAAACCAACGTGAAGACTGTTGGCGTGGGATTTGACGGCGAGGTCGCCCAGCAGTGAAAACAACAACAACAATGAAGCGAGCTTTCGCGTACCCTTTTGCCTGTGGACCCTCGCCACAATTTGATTCTCCGTGCACGTATTTCGAAATTGGTTCTTGTCAACTGCCAACATTGTTGTTGTCAAACAAAATATCACACGAGTCTTTGGATTCGCTTTGGGCAAACAAAAGTTGGAAGGACTCGAGAAAAACAAAGTAAACAAACTGCCCAGCGAACAAAGTAGAAACTGGTTCGCTACTCCTCGACATTCTCCGAAAGGTACAACCATCAGCGGTTGGCTGTGGTCCGGAGCCTTAGCGACTTTACACAACCGATGAGCCCTGCGTCACGGCACCGCCGCTCGCAGCGCTCGCGACCGCATCGCGAAGCACCTCTGCAAGGCGGAAGAACTTGGAATTCTCCTGCTGCGCGGCTTCCAAATTGGCTTCGCTGAGCTTCTCGTGCAGCACGCGGTCCTGCTCCATCTGCTTCTCGCGGAGAGCGAGCTCGCGTTCGCGGAGCTCCACCTCTTTCTTGAACTTGGCTTTCTCAAACTCGAGCTTCTCGCGATCCAGCGAGAGCTGCTCTGTCAGGTGCTTCTCGTAGTCAAAAGAACCACGAACGCCTATGCCATCACATTAATGTTAGCCATGACACAGCTGTCAATATGCGAACGTATGGCATGGAAAGGTACGAGCACTTACCGGAATACGCTTGCTGGAAATGAGACAATGACACGGTAAATACACAGACAACAGGTTGCATGGTTCCAGGTTAGCTCTCTCCTTGCCGTTAGCTCAAGCAATCGTTCAAGCTGTACTTACCATTGCTGCCGACTGCTGGATTGGCGCATGGCTTCCATTCAAAACGGCTGCGCTCGGCGGCGGTGTGACCGCGGGCTGGTGAGCCTCTTCCGGGATCGGCGGGTGGGCAAGCGCCTGGGCTTGTGCTTGCGCGTACGCGATGTCGGACTCGGCGTTGAGCGACGAACTGCTGAGCACGACGTCGTCGACCATCTGCAGACTGTCGTACGGGAGATCGCCTTGCATCTGCAGGAATCGCGCGCGCACCGCCTCCTGCTTGGGCAGCATCTCGAATTCGGCCCAGCGGCGCGGGTGCGCTCCCTGCAAGTGGCTGCGGATGTTGTCGATGCGGAACGCGCGGAAGAACTTGGTGGTCGTGAGCGAGCGTCTCCGGCGCTTCTTGCTCTCGGCCGCCGCGGCGGCGTCTGTCTCCGGCTGCTGCATCAGCTGCTCGTACTTGCCCTCGCGCCCGAACGCCTTGCAGAAGCCGCACATCGCGAGCGTCACGTCGCCCGTGACCTGGTCCTTCTCGATCGCGATGAGTCCGAACTCCACTTCGTACTTCTGCTGCCAGTTGTGGCGGCGTGAGCGCTTGCCTCCGCGGCCGAGCTTGCTGTCTTTCGAGTCGTCCTTGCCCACGCCGCCGCCGTAGGTGCTCGCGTCGTCGTCGTCATCGTCTTCGTAGTCGTCGCCGCCGTCGAGCTCGCGCTTGCGGCTGGCGCTGCCGAGGTCGCTCGACGCATCGTCGTACTTGTCCAGCGAGCTGTCGTCGATCAGGTGGTGGTGGTCGACCGTGGCATCGTGCTGCGCGACGTGCTGCACGTCCACGTGGCCCGCGTCATGCGTCGCCGCCACTGCGGAGTTGTCTGTAGCAGCGCGAGTGTCCATTATTCTCGTCACTTGCTTTGGCTTTGGCTGTTTGCTGAAGCTTGATGCTTGTGCTGGCGGTGAATTTGTTAGTGGGAACGCCACCCAATTTACTCAATTTGAGGGCCACCTAGCACTCTTGCGTCCTATTTATATGTGGAGCGAAAGTGAACGTTAGTTTAGGCCATATCCTAGGTGAGATTTGAAAGTAGACCACACTATAGTGAATTTGCCGTCTATTTTACGGAACATTTTAAACACATACAATGATTCTGTCGAAAATGTTTTAGAAGCTTGGAAAGAATCATCATGACCACTTGGCGAGTGCGCGTCCTGCTGCTGACGCTGCTCGTGCTGCTGGGCGCGGGCGTGCTGGTGTACGAGACCTGGTGGAACGACTTCTCGTCGCTCAGTCACTACGAGGCGCTGGGCGTGAGCGAGCGCGCGTCGCTCAGGGACGTCAAGCGCGCATTCCGAGAGCGCTCGCTGCAGTACCATCCGGACAAAGTCTCGCTGTCGACTGGCACGACAGAGCTTAACACCAGACGCTTCCACCGCATCTCTGGTATGTAATACGTGCAGCTACAGTGCCAACAGTAATACTAAATAACTGTGTATGCGCTGGCATCATTTTAGATGCGTACCGAGTGCTGAGCGATGAAGGAGCGCGTGCCGCCTACGACCAGGAGCTGCAGGAGCAAGCGCGCTTTCGAGCGATGCAACGACAGAGCTGGCGCGTAAAGCTCACGCCCACGACCCCAGGCTGGCAAAGCGCGCTGGTGTTTTACCTGACGGAGTTTCCGTTCGTGCTGGCGACGCTGGCACTCCACGTGATGGACGTGCGGCTCTTCCTGATGTTCCTTGTCTGTCTGGGCTGCGCGATCTTTGCGTTCGATCTTGCGATCCGAGTCGTGTGGAAAGTGTGGGACGTGGTGTTCTCGCCGTCAGCGCAGTCCACTGCGAGCAGAAAATCTAACGACGCAGCGATGCGGGCAGCACGACTCAGACAGCAGCAGGCGTTAAAAGAGGCGTGCAGGAACCGAGGGTTAACGCAGCGCCGCGTCTCAACGCTCCAAACAAAGATTTAACTGCATCCATACAGCCGAGGCATACCATACAGCCGAGTTGGCCCGTATCACTGACCATGGGGGCTAGGAGTCCCCTCCAACGCTTGAACTTGCGTCGCCTCTATCGGTTGTCTACGACAACGTGCTGGTGAAAATAGAACGTAGCCCTCAGTAAGGCGCAACAAGGCTCCTGATTTATAGGCAGGCAATCATTTCTCTGTGTGCAACGTTGAAGTGAAGGTGAGTGCTGGATCACATTGCGGGGGAACTTGTTGAAGTGCTTGGCTATTGAGACACTGTAGTGTCTATAATAATCCCTCAAGTGTGGATCCTGCTGGCTTCGACTCCAAAGCTGCAAAGAGCAGCAACAATGAGCGAGGAAGATAAAGCCAAACTGGCCGCGAAGTTACAGAAGATCCTGGGCGGCACGCTCGTGCGGTGGAACATGCCTAGACTTGCCGGTGAGCACAACTTTCAAGTCGAGTTGAGCGATGGCATCAAGGTGGTGGTGTCGAATTCTCATAAACACTCGGGCGGTGATGTGAACTTGAGCGTCTGATAAATGAAATCAAATGAGGGCTGAGGTACATTTTCTTCAGGATAGAATCTGGTACCCATGCATACGTCGCAAGTTGGGATGATACTCAGATCTCTCTCGCTTGCAAGCTTGCGTACTTGTTGAACGAGCCTTGCGTAGGGCTGTATGAGTCTTATTACTGGTAGTAACGTTAGGACAGATTCTCATTGATGAGCTTGGCCGTTAAGTTGCCATGTGCATTTGATTTGAAAAAACTCGATTACTGGTTAAGTTGCCTTGTGCAGTTTTGATGGTGGCAGAAGTGCAGCCATCTCACTTGAGTGACATGCAAGCCATGTGTAAAACTCAAGTTAAAAAAATATCCGCAGCTGATTCGCCAAAAATCAGTTATCTCCATCTCATTGGGTAAAACTATTTACAATCACTTGATTTGCTAAAACTCAGACATATCGAATGATTGATTACATTTGATTGGCTAAGGTCATTTTGTCATTGTTTCTTACAAACAGCAAGTGAACAAGGACGGACCCAAACTAACGTTAGTATTTTGAGGACCCAAACTTGTATTTTGGGTCCGTCGTGACCACTTGTGGTTGATTGGTTACAGAACCAGCCGCGCATTGCTGGCAACGGACGGACGGGCGCCAGTGAAATAAATCCTCACAAAGAGTCACCAGGAACGCCACCAGCAGCAGCACCAGCAGCCTCTGCGTGCTTCCTCCTCCCTCTCTCTGTGCCTTCATCCATCCGCCACTGTAGCTACTAGTAGATAGCACCAGGGCCAGCACAGCAGCAACAGCAGCAGCACAATGGAGTCGGCGACGGACCAGACGATCCTGCGCTATGAAGTCTCCGAGGTGGGCTTCGGCTTCTACTCGGACGCCGAGATCCGCGACTTGAGCGTCAAGCAGATCACGAGCCGCATGTCCTTCGACTCGCTCAACAACCCTGTGATCGGCGGCCTCTACGACCCGGCGCTCGGGCCCGTGGACTTCAACATGATCTGCCCGACGTGCCACCAGACGCAGAAGGAGTGTCCGGGCCACTTGGGCCACATTGAGCTGCCCGTGCCCGTGTACAACCCGGTGCTGTTCGGCCACATGCTCACGCTGCTCAAGCGCAAGTGCTTCACGTGCCACAAGTTCCGCATCGCGTCGGCGCGCTCGCGCGTGCTGCGCGTCAAGGTGCTGCTGATCGACAACGGCTTTGACGAAGAGGCCGCGATGCTCTCGGAGCTGCTCGAGCAGCGCAACGGCGTCGAGGACGAGCCGCCGCAGCGCACGTTCCAGCGCCAGCAGGCGATCCTGGACGAGTACGAGCGCCTCGCACTCTCGCAGGTGAACGGCAAGTCGGGCCGCATCCGTCCATTGGCGCGTCTCTCGGAGGTGCAGCGTGAGAAGCTCGCGACCGAGTTCTTCAAGAGCGTCAAGGCCAAGTGCGAGAACTGTGGCGCCATCTCGCCAGGTATCCGCCAGGACTCGAGCTCCAAGATCTTCCTCAAGGGCCTCAGCGCGCGCTCGCGCAAGGTGAACCGCTCCAAGAACCTCACGGTCACCTCGGCGCTCGACACGATGACTGGCAACCTCTCGGAGGACGAGCGCATGAACTCGGACGACTCGGATGACTCGGACGAGGACAGCGACACGGGTGGCGCCAACAAGTACGCGAGCACGGAGGACACGTCGTCGCGCAGCAAGTACCTGCCGCCGCTTGAAGTGCAGTCGCAGCTGCAGATGATGTGGAAGAACGAAGACGGCCTCATGGAGCTTCTGTACGGCGACCGCAGCGTCGCCAGCGGACGCGTCAAGGCGCGCGCCGACGGCTGGAAGAAGTTCTTCCTGAGCGTGATCCCGGTCGCGCCATCGCGCTTCCGCCCGCCCGTGTTTCTCGGCGACAAGCAGTTTGAGCACTCGCAGAACACGTACCTGTCCAAGATCCTGACGCTGAGCGAGAACATCGTGCAGGGCAACTACTACGAGCAGCAGAAGGCGCAGGCCACGGAGGACGACGACAGCGCCGAGGAGAAGAAGCAGCAGCTCAACCTCGCGCGCAAGCTCGCGGTCTGGACCGAGCTGCAAAATAACGTCAACTGCCTCGTGGACAGCAGCAAGGCCAAGCCGGGCGCCGACGCCGCGCAGGGCATCAAGCAGGTGATCGAGAAGAAAGAAGGACTCTTCCGAAAGAACATGATGGGCAAGCGCGTCAACTACGCCGCGCGTTCCGTCATCTCCCCAGATCCGTACATCAGCACGAGCCAGATTGGTGTCCCCCTGCGGTTCGCCAAGACGCTCACGTATCCGCAGCCTGTGACGCCGTGGAACGTCGAAGAGATGCGCCAATTGGTGATCAACGGCCCAGACGTGCACCCGGGCGCGAACTTTGTCGAGAGCGAGACTGGCCGTCTGATCGACCTGAAGAAGCGCTCGCTGCACCAGCGTGAGGCGATCAGCAAGACGCTGCTGACCCGCTCGGCGAGCGCCCAGGGCGCGAGCAAGAACCGCGTGAAGCGCGTGTGGCGCCACCTCAAGACCGGCGACGTGGTGCTCATGAACCGTCAGCCGACGCTGCACAAACCGAGTATGATGGCGCACGTCACGCGCGTGCTCACGAACCCCAAGATGCAGACGATCCGCATGCACTACGCCAACTGTAACACGTTCAACGCCGACTTCGACGGTGACGAGATGAACATGCACTTCCCGCAGAACGAGCTCGCGCGCTCCGAGGCGTACAACATCGCGTCGAACGACAACCAGTACCTCGTGCCGACCGACGGCTCGCCGCTGCGTGGTCTGATCCAGGACCACGTTGACTCGGGCGTGAAGCTCAGCCAGCGCGACACGTTCCTGACCAAGGACATGTACATGCAGCTGCTCTACAACGCGTGGGCGAGCATGGAGGACGCCGGCGTGGAGAAGTCCCACATTGAGATCGTGCCTCCAGCGATCCTCAAGCCGCAGCAGCTCTGGACGGGCAAACAGGTGATCACGTCCGTGCTCAAGATGCTCACGAAGGGTCTGCCGCCGCTCAACCTGGACAGCAAGGCCAAGATCAAGGGCGACCTGTACGGCAACGCGAACGCCGAGCACATTGTCGTGTTCCGCGACGGCGAGCTGCTCCAGGGCGTGCTTGACAAGAGTCAGTTCGGCGCATCCATGCACGGGTTCGTGCACGCGTGCTACGAGACCTACGGCTCGCGCATCGCCGCGGACTTGCTCACGACGCTCGGCCGCCTGTTCACATGCTACCTGCAGTTCGCGGGCCACACGTGCGCGCTGGAGGACCTGACGCTGAACAAGGACGCCGAGAAGCGTCGCCGCAAGCTCGTGCATGAGTCCGTGTTCAACGGCGAAGAGGCGTACGCCGAGTTCGCGGGCCTCACGGACCTGCTGGCAACCAAGCACGCCTCGGAGCAGAAGGACGGCGGCAAGCGTCGCCGCATGAACGAAGCCGAGCGCGTGCAGATCCGCGAGCGCATGCGCGAGCTGCTCTCGGGTCCAGACGCGGACCAGAACGCCAAGGCGCTGGATGCGCACATGATGGGCACGGTGCACGGCTCGAACAGTGACATCATCAAGACGTGTCTGCCGTCCGGACAGACCAAGTCGTTTCCAGCAAACTGCTTCTCGCTCATGGTGCTCACGGGCGCCAAGGGTTCGATGGTGAACCACTCGCAGATTTCCTGCGGTCTCGGTCAGCAGGCGCTCGAGGGCCGCCGTGTGCCGATCCTGAGCAGTGGTCGCTCGCTGCCGTCGTACGAGCCGTTCGACCCAGCGCCTCGCGCTGGTGGGTACATTACCGATCGTTTCTTGACGGGTCTGCGTCCACAGGAGTACTACCACCATTGTATGGCTGGCCGTGAGGGTCTCGTCGATACCGCCGTGAAGACGAGTCGAAGTGGGTACCTCCAGCGTTGTCTGATCAAGCACCTAGAGGACCTCCAGGTGAACTACGACCACACGGTGCGTGGCTCGGACGGCAACGTTGTGCAGTTCCTGTACGGCGAAGACGGTGTCGACCCGGTGCAGAGCGCGATGCTCTCGGGCAAGGACGACCAGTTCAACTTCCAGGCGATGAACCATCGCAGCATCTCGCACAAGTACGGCATCGACGCCAAGTTCTTCGAGCACACGAAGCTCGACATCATGAAGCCGCTCAAGCTGCACGCCGAGACGCGCGAGGCCCTGCAGAAGGACTACGCGAACCCAGCGACCGTGTTGCGTGCGGGTGTGCGCGTGCAGGCGCGTCGCCTGAAGGAAGGTGAGACCAAGTGGAAGCGCGGCAACATCGAGCAGGGCTTCGCGGACGCCGAGATCATCGCGCTCGTACAGGAGTACGAGGACGGACGCGACTCGACGTACGACATCCAGTACCTGGACACGGGCCGCAAGGCGTTCGGCGTGCCGCGCACGACCGTGTTCAAGGCGCGCAAGCCGACGAACAACACGCGCGCGATGTCGGGTCGCGTGGAGATCATCAAGGCTGAGCGTGCGGACCCCGTGATGCAGAGCCTGGAGCTGAACCAGCACGTGGGCACGGTCTCGGAGCGCATCCAGGAGAAGCTCTGGAACTACAACCAGCGCAACCCGGCCAACTGCCTCGATCTGCTCAAGAAGAGCAAGAAGAAGAGCAAGAAGAGCAAGAAGAACGGCGAGGCTGACGCTGGTGACGAGATCGACCGCGAGAAGATGATGACTAAGCACACGGTGAGCCCCGACGCGTTCCAGCTGCTCGTGTGGGTCAACTACCTGCGCAGCATGGCGAACCCGGGCGAGAACGTCGGCATCATCGCGGCGCAGAGTATCGGCGAGCCGTCGACGCAGATGACACTCAACACGTTCCACTTGGCCGGTCACGGTGCCGCGAACGTCACGCTCGGTATCCCGCGTCTGCGTGAGATCATCATGACGGCGAGCGAGAAGATGTCGACGCCGATGATGACGATCCCGCTGCTTGACAGCGTGGACCAGTCGCGCGCGCAGGAGGTGGAGCAGCGCCTGAACCAGGTGGCGCTCTCGGAGCTGATCAGCAACCAGCGCGGCGTGGCGGTCACGGACGAGTTCGTCAAGAGCGAGAACGGCATCCTGTGGGTGCGCGACTACACGATCCGCCTCACGTTCTTCAAGCTCAAGTACATCAAGAAGGCGTTCGGACTGAGCTCGAGCGACGTGTACGACGCCGTGGGCAAGAGCTTCATCAGCAAGCTGCTGACGCTGATCTCGCGCGAGATGAAGAAGAGCGGCGTGAGCGTGTCGGCCGTGGCCGAGACCAACAACTTTGTCGGCGCTTCGTCCGGTGCGGCCGGCCGCAAGAAGAAGAGCGACGACGACGACGATGACGACAACGACGAGCAGGGCACGCTGCGCTTCGGCAGCCGCCGCGAGGTGCAGGGCTACGAGATGGACGAGGAGGACGAGAAGATCAGCAAGGCGCAGGCCGGCTCGGACAGCGACTCGGACGACGACGGCAGCCGCAAGAAGAGCAAGAAGAAGAGCAAGAACGGTGGCGACGCGGACACGGCGGACGACGAGGGCGACGACAGCACCAGCACTGGCGTCTTTGACAAGAAGCTCAAGTCCAATGGCGCTGGCGTGACGATGGTGAACGGGCTCGAGACGCTGGACGTGCCCATCAGCGTGCGCAAGAATAAGTACTTTATGTACTGCGGCCGCAACGCGAAGGAGCACTACGTGGAGCTGCGCCTGCGCTTCCCGACGCACTCCAAGACCGTGCTCATGGTGCCGCTCGTGGAGAAGGTGGCCAAGCAGGTGCTGGTGCAGCACTGCCCGGGCATCTCGCGCTGCTACCTGATCAACCAGCGCATCGGCGAGGCTCAGGAGGAGAAGCCGTGCGTGCAGACCGAGGGCCTTAACTTCCAGGAGATCTGGGCGTTCGACGACATCCTGGACGTGAACCAGCTGGCCACGAACGACATCTTCCAGGTGCTCAAGACCTACGGCGTGGAGGCCGCGCGCGCGTCGATCTCCAAGCAGATCAACGACGTGTTCGGTGTCTACGGCATCAGCGTGGACCCGCGCCACCTGAGCCTGCTGGCCGACTACATGACGGCGCAGGGCGGCTACATGCCGCTCAACCGCATGGGCATGAACAACAAGGGCTCGGCCATGCAGCAGATCACCTTCGAGACGTCCATGAAGTTCCTCACGCAGGCGGCGCTCGGTGGACTGGCCGACGACCTGGAGAGCCCCTCGGCGCGCATCATCCTGGGCCAGCCACCGCGCGTGGGCACGGGCAGCTTCTCGCTGCTGCAGCCCATCGCTTTATAAGGCAAGAAGAGTCCAAGCAGCTAACCAAATTTGTAATAGAAACCAATTTCCATATTCACAAAACCAATTTCCATATTTACGAAACCAATTTCCATCGTCTTATTATTATGCCGATGCCCTTGAAAGCCAACGCGCCTACTTTATTGGTGATGGCGGTGCTGCTGATGGTGGCTCTGGCAGCTTGTCTCTTCCTCGAGTCTGCTTGTCCCTTGTGGGGGACGGCGGCGGGGTCTTCATGCTGAAGCGCCGCTGCAGCGTCTTCTTCGCCTCGGGACTGGTGCTGCCGTTGGCGGTAGTCGTCTGCACACAGAGACTGAGTCTACGGGTCATCGACGGCCGAGGGCTCGTTGGCGAAGGTGGCGCCGTACTGGTAGATTTGGCACTGCTGCTATTGCAATTGCTCGCAGCAAGTGTATCGTCCAGATCTGGGCTTCCTCGCGAGCCGACATAGTTTCTACAATGTTGATCAAATACACGTACGCCAGTCAGATAATACTCAGCCAAGGTCATCATCATCATCATACCCAGCCAAGGCGAATGTTATTGGCCCAAGGAATAACGGTGGATGGGACGTACTCGTACTGCTCCTTCTTCCAGAACTTCTCGAAATGCATCAGAAACACTTTCATCACGTCCACACGGTCGGTCTTGAGCACGTCCGTGATCTTCAGAGCGCGCGGCGAGCTCGACGCGCACGCGAGCCACATGAGCTGGAAGAGCCCTCTGCGCCAGTCATTTGTTCAACACACGTAGACAAGGGGTTTTCTGTTAGTATCTGGGAAATAAAAAAATCGACAAAATGATCTCTCACACTGCTTACTTGAGCTTCTTGTCGCTCGAGATGAGCTCGTCGCGGCAGATCTTGCGGGACAACCGCACCAGTAGCTCGCAAAAGCCGTCATAGGTCAGCACGCGGTCGTACTCAGTCGCCGGCGCTTTCGCGAGGCTGTCGATGTACACACTCGGGAACTCGGTCGTCGTGAGCATCCCGAGCGCGATGATGCCGTACATGCGGCCGAACGCCACGCTCTCCGTGTACCCCATGTGCGAGGGGCTCTGCTGCGCGGTCTTTGGCTCGAGCTTCTCCAGCTTTGCGTGGGTCACGCTCGCGTAAAACGCAAAGATCTGTCGAGCGAGCGTAAAGAGGGCAAAGAGGGCAAGTGAGTCATCGGAGCTCTGTCTTTCAGCATCTACTGTATTGAATCTGCAGAGAGACCGAGATGCTCACTTTGGTCAACGGATCTTCAAATGCAGTCAACACTTTCTTGCATTCCTCAATCTCCTTGTTCAGAGGAACGCGAACTCTGTTGGCGCACACATAACAAAGAGCTTAGGATGAGACATTGGCACTAGGTATGCGCAGGCGCTCACGGACTCACCTTGGCTTGAGCTGCCGCTCGATGCAAGTCCGCACGAGCGAGTCGTACGCTCGACTTGGGTCCTGATCTCCCGACTGCAAAGAAACGAACACGTCAACTCATTAGCAGCACGAAAACCGTGCGTGGCTAGACTTGCGAAAGACATCTCACCCACCATTTTTGCGAAATGCAGCAGAGCGAGGAACGCAGTGAAGTTGAGCTTCTTGGTGCCGTCGCGCTCGCTCGGGTGGCTCTTCAGAAACGACTCGCACACGATCGACACCTCCTTCTCGACCATCTTGGCCTCTTCACTATGTGACCCGTCGACGACCCCGCAGTCCTGCAGGAGCTTGATCACGTTCGCGATGCGCATCCGCGTCGGGTCCTCGGAGGAGAGTTGCAGCGCGTAGGTCGCAAAGATGTCCCAGAGCTTCTCCTGCTGCGTGCGCTTCCTGGCCGCCGTGAGGCTCGCGTCGAACGGCGAGTCGTACTTTTGCCTGTTGATGTCGACGGCATCGACGAGGTCCGAGAGACTTCCACGCGAGGAGCTTCTGCGACTACTCGCATACACTTCACGAAGCTTCGCGACCACGAGGTCCGTCATTTCCGGACGGAGATAGTAGGGGGACGTTGACAGCAAGCTTCTACGCGTCCGTTCTTCTTTGCTTCAGTTGATCTTCTCTCTTGAGCGGAAATATCCGGATCAAGCGGCTAGATATTGCACTCTCTGGCGGCCTCTGGCGCCGTCACTCTGACCCATTTCGTCCTCATTTCGTCCTCATTCATCCTCCGAGCCGCTACCTGAGGGGACTCAATAGTAACTCAGAATCAGAAAGTCAAAGTGTAGCCATGTCCAAATGTAGCCATCTGATTTTCCGAGCGATGGATGGTGCCTCGTGTGGACAGTCCATCCAGTCAGTCAGTCAACGTCTTATCTTAGGTTGTGGAGCTCTGAGTGTCTAAAAGAAGCACCAACATGTTTCAACTGGGAAAGTCAGTCAAGCAGACTCTCTCGAGCGCCAGCGATGCATAGCGCTAAACACTGAGATATTCGCGCAAGTTGGCTGGTCGCAAGCGAGAACATGACGAAGCAAAGCGTCGTACCTGCTGCAGGAGGAGCGTCAGCGCTCGTGGCGTCGCCACTGTCGACTTCAGCGCAGCAATCAAGACATCGCCGAGTTGGGAATGTGGCATTCCTTGCGTTCAGCCCAGCGTGGGAGCGGCGCATCGCGCTGTTTATCATCTTCGTGCAAGCGTTCTGGGCGATCGCGATCCCCATCAAGAACGTCGTCATGATCAGCAATCCAGTCTTCCGACCTGACAGCATCGACATCGAGACCAGCGCGTACCGCTTCTTGCCGAGTGCAAGTGCGCCTGTGGTCTTCCCAGGCAAAGACATCATCCCGCTGCTTCAGAAAGTGCTGGATGTCGTGATCGGCCAGCGGATCATCCGTGGGAACTTTGAGTCCGTCGGCTCGTTTGACCTGGACACTGTGTACCAGCTGCTCTCGCCCGAGGACTTCCACACCATCTCGCAGTATTACGCGCTGTTCTTCCAGGCGACCGAGTTCCCAGGCGGAGTCATGACGCCACGCCCACAGTACTTCGCAGAAAATGGTGATAACCTGCCACAAGATGCGCTTGGCGTGTGGATACGACCAATGGATTCCAGCAAAAGCGACTGGTTCTTGAAGCTTTCCTGCTCGGCTGAGAACGCAAAGCTGGAGGGGACACGGTGCTTCCAGGGCAATACGTCGAACGTCTGCTTCGATTTCCCAAAGAAAGGGGAGGTGCGGCGATACGAGAGCGTGAGTCTTGAGAGCCTTCGCGTCAACACCGGAATGGCAAACAACATTGGACTGCTCAACCTGATCGAAGTCTTCCATTCCACAATGGCGGCGTTGTTCAGCAAAAAGAGCTGGAAGAACACGTTGGATAGCGTCCAATTTGTCATGAATGCGAATGATGCGCTCAACAATGCGCTCTCGAGCGTCTATAGCGATGACGGGAGACCGCTGATGCTAGAGAAGCATGCCGCTGCGTTCTGCGTCCCCCTCGACTTGATACAGACCAAGAGCCTCGAGTCCTGTGCGCTCACTGCGTCGATCGCCAGCAAGTTCTACACGAAAGCGTTCGTGCTCAAGCTGATCCAGTCCACGCTGATAGAATACGACGTGTACGACCCCGACGAACGCATCGTGTACCCACCAAATCAGACCGACGCAATCGTGTCTTCCATCCTCGCGTTCGACTTGGTGCTCACGTCAGGGGCTCGCTACGGACCAGTATCGGACGCAGGCTCGAGGCGATTTGCCGGCGTGACACTCGCCTCCGTGAACACAGCGTCGATGCGACTGAAGCTCGATAAGAAACTCAACGGTGAGCAGGTCTTCGGCTCGTCCGTGCGAATGATCGAGTACATGGCGTACTACCCAGAGTACTACAGTTACCTGCATCACGATCTCCGGCAAACCGAGGGAGGAGCTCCGTACGACCAGATCAACTACTCCATTCTGGGTAGTGGCACGTCCGGGCTCTTCACGTTCAAGGGCAACTGGTGGGGCAACACGATGGAGGTGTATCGCCTTCGCGAGCTCCCAAGCAATTCTGAGATGGTGAAGACCAACTCGTCTGCAACTCGCATGGACTCGTGGTGGGACGACGAAGCCAAGTTCGCACTCTGGTTTGAGAAACTGGAGGAAACTCCGCAGGCGCCGTTCCACATGTTCGACAAGTACATGGACATCGCGCCACACCAGGTGGTGCTCAACGACAACCCGGTGACCGCGTGCCATCGCGCGTTCTTCAAGACGCTCACGAAAGTGGCGTTCCTCAGTCTGCTGTCGTTTTCGGATCTGCCGAGCTACTTGATCTTCATGAGCAACGTCAACGGCGGCACCAACGCGTGGTTCAAAACGACGGTACACAAGACCGAGCTCCATGGCGAGACCATCGATGGCTCTCGATATGCGTTCAGCTATTCGCTTGACGCCGTAGTCCGTGAGTACTGCGCGTTTTTTACTCTATCAAGCTCTTCAGGATACTCGAGTCGAGGTCCCTCACCTTCTCTGTCTCTGTACTCCCTCTCCCTCATAACAACAGGCAGGAACGATGGCAGCTCGTGGGTGGCGGTGCCGCTGCTTCACGCGATGCTGCAATACTTTAACCAAAGCGAGGCGCTGCAGATGCTCACAGTCGAGTTCAACCGGTCGTTCGCGTCGCTCGTCGCCACCGAGTACGGACTTCTGCACTTTTCCGACATGGCACAGTGCAAAATCGGCTTTGCCAAGAACAACGTCACCGACGAAGACAACACGGTCGAGAAAATCATGGACAAGCTGTACCCAAGCGTGGTCAGTTTCTTCGTCGATCTTCTGGACGCGATCCCCGCACTGCGTTCCGGCATGAAGGCCGACCTGAAAAACGCCGCTGACGCAGTCCAAATGGTCGAAATCCGGGAAGAAATGGTTCGTGTTGGCTTGAATTTGTTGTTTTCGTCTTGTTTCTGTTGCAGATTTTTCTCACGGCATCTTTCACTCTTCGGTGTTGTTTGCTTGCTTGTCTGAGCGCAGCTCAAAGGTTCCCCGAGTGGATCGGCAACATCTGCTGCTACCGGCTCGCCCGTGTTCTGGACCCCCACTGCGTTCTCTGCTGGGATGCTCAAGTTCTGGCCAGCCGCCACGCCTCCGCCAAGCATCGTCGAAGCGTATCGCAATGCCACGACGTGCTACGCGACCCTCGAGCTGCGCTACCTGAACGAGAGCGTGCGGTGCTGGGTCGAGCCAAACAACGCGCAGAAGACCCGCGTCGAACACAAGTCCATCCTCATGGGCAAGCTCATGTTCAGCATATGGTCCACGAGCCTAGTGCTCAACATGATCGCGTCTTTCATCGCCGCAGGCTTCATCTGGCGACTGGTGAAAGCGTGGCGCATCACAAAGTTCCGATGCGTGAGCATCTGGATCGCACTGCAACTCAACTTCCAGGGCTTCGGCGTGCTCTCGTTCTCGCAGATCCTGCTGCTGGCGCTCAGCACAACTCCGCTCATGCTCGGGTACCACATCCCCGTCGACAACGTCTTTATCATGGAGCAGGACGTGCAGCACTTCCCCAAATGGTTCAAAGACGTCGTCGTCACGCTTAGTGCAAGCTGGTTCTACCGACTGGGCTTTGAGACCGCCAACCAGTTTGTGGTGCTGCACCAGGTCTCGTTCTGGTTCAGCAACTTTCGCCTGCGCGTGCTGTGCACGCTGTTCATCTTCATCCTGCGAGTGGCCACGCCTGACATGATGCACAGTGCCGAGTACGAGACCACCAAGCTGCTGCTCACGTGCTGTCTGTCGACCTTGTTGGGAGTCGTGAGCGTTCTGCTCCCAGTGTACCGACAGAGGAGACACCCGTCGACAGCGATTCAGCCGATGGCAGCGAAGTCCCAGAACATCGTGGTCGCTTCGATCAACAAGCACGGCATGCCGCTCAACAAGTACGGGCTCGTTGGGTACTCACAAAGAGGCTGGTCGCTAGCGGGACTCATAGTCGAAGGCTGGGAAGTGGTCAAGCACAAGGGCAAGAACCAGTACGTGGCAGTCAAAGGCATGTGCCGCATCCCACTCGCGGTGGATGAAAACGACGACATCAAAAGCCTTCTGTAGGCGTGCTAATTGATAGGTTGATGGCTTGGTAGATGCTAGAAGTTGTGGCGGACATCCTAGCTGAGCACACCATAACAAGAAATCAGTGAATTAGCAACGAACGGATCAACACAAGCAAGCAACACAGAGGGAGCAAATCCAACGAGATACATTTTCCTTTTTCTTCATCGTCCGTGCCCCAGTCTTCTGTCACTATAAAAAATTGTTTACGGAGCAGACTCGTACACGCCACAGTCAGCGATCACCACTGACTGCAGCGGCTTGTCGCCCTTGTCAGTCTCCAAGTTTTCAATACGCGTAATGATATCGAGACCTTCGACCACTTTGCCGAACACGACGTGCTTGCCGTCGAGGTGAGGCGTTGGCACCGTCGTGACGAAGAACTGCGAGCCATTCGTGCCTGGGCCAGCGTTCGCCATCGACAGCAAACCAGCCTGGGTGTGCTTCAAGCGGAAGTTCTCGTCTGGGAACTTCTCGCCGTAGATGCTCTCACCACCGGTTCCGTCGCCACGGGTGAAATCGCCACCTTGGATCATAAAGTTCTTGATGACACGATGAAAAGTGCTGCCCTTGTAATGCAGCGGCTGGCCGGTCGAGCAGTTGCCCTTCTCGCCCGTGCACAGCGCGCGGAAGTTCTCGGCCGTCTTTGGCACCACGTCCTTGAACAGCTGCATGACAACCTTGCCGGCGTCTTCTTCACCAATCTTGATGTCAAAGAACACCTTCGGGTTGTTTGGGTCCAACACCGGCTCGCCTTCAACGGCAGACTTGTCGTCGTACATCGACACCTTGCCGAACAGACCTCCAAAGACAGACTTCTCCTTTTCGCGCGCGTCCTTCATCTTCTTCTTGAGCACCTCCAGTTCACGGCGCACTTCGCGGTTCGTTGGGTCAAGCTTGCCCGCGGCGATCAAGTCTTCCTTGGCGCGGTCCAGTTCGTTCAAGTGCATGCGACCAACGCCACGACGGAAAAGCGCTTTCACGCTCTTCGCATCGTTCTTGAGCGCCTTCGTGGCCAAAGACACGGCTTCCGTGTAGTCCTCAATCTTCAAGTAGGACATCGCACCGTTCAAGTAGCACGTCGTCTGCAGCTCCTTCATGCGGACCTTTTCGTCTTCTGGCACGTCGTACACGTCTTCCATGTACTCGGCGGCCTCGTTGTACTTGGCCGCAGCTTCGTGGAACTTTTTCGCCTTGAAGAGAGCGTTGCCTTCATCCTTGAGCTTGGTGCATTCCGCGATCTTCTCGTCCGCGTCCATCTCCCACAACTCCTTTTTCTTGGCCTGGTAACCCAAAAGCTCCACGTCGAACTTCAGGGTCGCGTTTGGCGGAATCTTCGGCGGTGATCCGTTCTCGCCGTACGCGTATTCTGGCTTGCACGTCAAAACCGCCTTCTCACCGACCTTCATGGTGGCGAACGCCAGGTCCCAGGCGCGGATCACGTTGCCCTTGCCGAGCACAAACTATCATTCGAAATGCACAGAGTAGCCGCTCAGTTAACACCCGTTTTCCACTTAATAACAGGCATACGCTCCACTCAGCAGCACAACACCTTGTACCTTGAACTCCGAGTTGCGGTCGCGCGAGCTGTCAAATTTGGTTCCATCCAAGAGCGTACCAGTGTAGTGCGCTAATGTGTTCCAATCCAAAAACGAAAAGCCAAGCGAACAATTAATACACTCATTCCTGCATAACATAGCGGCATGTACACTCCAAATGTGTAGTGTTTGTAATATCACACCGCAGCCGCACCTCGCACTTCGTATCCATCAGGCGGGATGCCGCCCGTTCCTTCCTGGTAGATCTCCTTCAACACGCCGCCATCGCCCGAGAGATCCGTCATTTTCGTTTACTGTCTGCGGTTGTTGCTGAGTGCTGCTGCTTGTCAATTCAAACACACACATACACACACACACACGAGCAGATACGTCAGCCCACCCAGTCTCGTCTTCCATGTACACAGCCTGAGAGCGCGCGCGGTCTTCGCTTTCCCTTCGCTACCTTGTGCGCCTTGGAGCTTCAATTGTGGAATGACGTCTTTCAATGAGCTGGGCTGGGCGAGCCCTGACTGACTGAGATACGATGATGACACTGTCCCGAAAGCACAGCTCGACGAGGGACAAAGATCGTCAAGGCTGCCGCAAGCCACAGGGGTCATTTTCACCAGATGATCGTAAAATCGGTCTACAAAACTGTCCAATTTTGGTCCAAAACGATATTATTTCTATTATCTGTTTATGAGCTTTCTACCTGGCGATAAAGACACAAAGGTGATGGACCGCTTTGAATTGCTAGACTTGCGCGAATGTTCTCGAAATAAAATGGAAAAAATGGGAAAATGGAAATGCGAGGCGAAATGGAAAGTGATGAAGGCAAATGAAACTTTAGTTCGCCACATCATATGAATGGACGGACACACATACGCAATGCATCCGAAAGAGCGCTGTCCTCGAACTTTACGACGAGTATCCTTCTTCGCAGTTCGTCTTGCTTTTATGGCAGCACCAAACTCCAATTCCAACTCAAACTGAACCCACTGTGGTTCATCTGGAAAACTGACCACTTTCGATGATACGATTCCACCTTCATCATCAGCCGTGCACCATGGATTCATACGAAAAGTTGAACTGCTGCGGCTGTCCCAAATGCGGGCTCAGTGCAGAAAGGGCCTCGGTCCACTCAAACACTGGGTTCTGGTCGTGTGTGGGGCCGCTCACAGCGTCGCACTCGAGTTTGCCCTGCTGCATCCTGCTCCACGACGTCGCCTTCGCGTCAATCGCGCCGTCGAGCGCGAAAAACTGCGGGTCAGATTCGAGGTCATACCTAGAAGCCACAGCGTGCGACGCGTGCGAACTCGACAACGGGTCTTCACGCCAGTTGTTGTAGCGCATCATGCGCTTGAGGTCCTCGAACGAGCCGATCTTCGGCGCGTCGCGCTGGAAAATCTTGGCGCGCGTGCAGTTCGCGTGCGACCATGATGCACTCTGGTTGGTCGACAAGTACGCGGCGTGGAAACCCGAGCGCTCGTAGATGCTTGAAAAGTAAGGGATATTGTACGACCCCCAGTACCCGACCTTGTTCACTAGCAGAGACACGTCCTCGACGTGAATGAAGCCTGGCAATTGCTCCAACACGGTGAGCCCATTTTTCTGGAACCCGGAGCCAGTAATGAATTTCTTCGTGTCGATGACCATCCACTGATCGTTGTACGTGCCGCTGTTGTACTTGGAGAATGTCGCCGCCCAGCTCATGCCATCTTCACCGAGGAAGTTCGCGACCTTGGATCGCAGCCAACACAGAACGCTTTTCGAACTCACGAATGCGTACAGCTCGTTGTTAAATACGCCGTGCGTTGTCTCCATGATTCCCAACCCAGCATTCGTCATGTACCAGTCATCAACCGACGACAAGTAGCCTGGACTGCTGGACATGGAAATCTTTCGTCGAGCACTCGGCGAGTGTGCGCTGGAGGAAGCTGACGGCGGCAGAGGCACTTCGTAGTGCTTGTAAACGCGGTTCATCGAGCTGTACACGTCCCACGTCGCGTGCCCCCACACGAGATCAGCAAAGTCTGGGAGGATCCGAATCAACGCCGAGCACTTGAGGTTCTTGAGAAACGTGTAAAACGACTTTGTGATCACATCTGCAGCAGTGGTCGAGGTGGTGGTTGCCTTTTGCTTTCTCTGGATAGCTGGGATCAAATCTTCTAGGTCGCCGTCTGCATTCAGCATGAACAAGTCGATCTCAGACGCCGGCTTCTCTTTCTTTGAAAAGCGCTGGTACCCTTGAACGAGCCCATCAAACTGCGCCAAGATCGAGCCAATCGCTCCCCAGTATTGCGCATCCAGTAGGCTTGAATGCTTGTCGTAATACTCAACCTGTTCTCTCATCCAGTCGAGATTTTCACGCAAGAAGCCCTGGAGACTCTGTAATGTTTCCTGGTCTGCGGCGTCTCCATTCGGGAAGAACGTAAGGTACACATTCATGAAGTGCTGGTCAATGCGGTGGTGCGTCAGTGCGGCTTCGGCGTATCCAGCTGCAAACAGAATCTCTTTTCGTCGTTGCCGCGCTAGCGTATCATCTTGGAGCTCTTGCGCGTGCAGCTCGGTCGTGTTGATCCAGAGTTGCGACCAGCCGATGGTGTGGAGACTGTCGTTGAATGTCGCCCATGCGTCAACTCCTTCGTGCGTTTCTTCTGTGGCACTGAAGTTGACTTCCACGGCATCGTCTCCTTTACTGCGGAACACTCGCACATACCGAACGCCGCCTTCATCGCTGCTATTGGCGTCGTTCAGTGGCGCAGACTGAGCGTTGTGCGCAGTCACAGTGTCCTTTGACAACGAGAGGACACCCATCTGCTGCGTCGGTGGCGCCGAGTAGACAAACATCGCGACGACTAACGCAAGCGCCATCGCTCCAAACGCCACCATTCGCGCTGTAGGATGGTGGCGCGACCGCTCTCGTGCTTGCAGCGCCGCATCACCTTGCAGCTCAACGCCACGGAACGTGCCGTATCGCTCGGCGGACGCCTGCTGCTGCTGCTTGGACACGAGCTGCATCGCGACTTCGTTTAACATAGCGGAAGAAGGGGCGATGGAAGCTGGCAGGAGCTTCTGCTGCTGTTGCTGCCTTGCACGTACGTGGAAGAATCGAAAATGAAGCCAGCGGGCAGGCCAGCACAGTGCAGTGAACCACCCTCTAGTCGTCCCTTCTCTTCGCTGGGAACCACCCTCCTCCAGCGCGGCTTTCGCTCATCTTCAACCTGTCCACATCACAGACGCGCATGCTTGCGAGTGGCTCGAGCCACTTGGCTGCCTTGCTGAAAGTGCCGGTTCATCTTGGAAGCAGAAGCCGCTCAGCTGCTGACGTCAGAGAGTGGCACCAAAAAGGCAATCTTTGATAGTGAGTACTAGCGTACTAAAAATAATTTAAAAAGTTATTTTAATGTCTGTAGAGATATGCTGGTTAGTTTAAATAGGGGTATACTTTATATGAAAAGGTCGTTCTAGTTTTCACGTTGAAGTTGCCACAAAACGAAAACGGAAACGGAAACGGCGAGTGCGGGCTTTCCGCCATGTCAAAAAGTGAAACGACGCGGGTTGGCTGAATGGATGGCGAGAATCAAGATTCAATGATTGAATGAATGCATGTGAATGGATGCACGCGAGTATATGCACACTGTGTGTGGGTATGCGTGCGTGTATAGCTGCTACCGGAGAAAGTTGTGCTGCGCCATGGTGGCCGTGAGGCTCATCTCGCACTCGTCGCGGACGCGCTCGACCTGCTGCTTGTAGAACGCGCGCTCCGTGTCATGGCGCTTGCTCAGCCGCTGTCTGCCGATCGCAGATGTCTCGAGCCGCACTTGCACCTCGCGGTCGAGCTCGCGCTCCATTTCCTCGATGACCATGCGCTGCACCTGCTCCGCGTACTGCGCCTTCATGCAGTCCATGAGCTCCGCCTCGAGCTTCCGCTTGACAATGTCCGAGAGGTCTCTGCGGCGGAGCTCCTGTCGCACACCTTCGATCGAGTTGCGGAAGCGCTTGTCAGCTTTCTACTGCATGCACAAGCCCGCAAGATACAGAAGAAATCGTGAGTTACGTGCTGATGTGTACTCTGTTTACAGACACAAAGGCTTACCTCGATTCTCTCGTGCTGCTTGTGCTGCCACGCGACATTGTCGCCCAACTTGCGCTTCGATTGCGTCTCTGCGTGGGCTTGAACGTCGTGAAAGGTGCGCCTTGTTGGCGACCGCGGCGGTGAGAGCGGCTCTGGCGCGCGAAGAACGAGCAGCTCGCCAGTCTCTGCATCTCGCACTTCCATGATCTTTGTTGTTGATGTTCGCTAACAACGTGTTTAAATGTGAGTATGTACGCAACTTTCAGACACGTCGCGTCATTTTAAGCCTTCAAAGCCCAGACGCTAAAGAGCTAAATATGATCCTGCGCAATGGTTGCGCGAAACGACCCGTTTCGATCGGTTTCTGGAAATGAGCGCCAAGCGTCATTCGCGTGGGTATCTTCTCAGTCGATGCCTTGCTCTCTTTGCGTAGAGTCGTTCTCTCTAATTACATTATCCGCCAGGTAGGAGGCGTGAAAAGACACCACGTTGTTTGTCCGTTCGCTGTCCAAGGTGATGATCACCAGCACGCTTTAGAGACAGACCGTCACGTCACGTTGCCGCCGTCGATAACGCAAGCCAGCCATGAAGCCCGACGAGAAAGAAGCGGAGAACATCCGCGTGGCGGTGCGCTGTCGCCCCATGAACGAGCGCGAGATGCGCGAGAAGGCCGTGTCGTGCTTCATCGCTGAAAACGGCAACGCCGTGCTCACAAACCTCGAGAATCCGTCCGAGAGACACCAGTTCGGCTATGATTTCGTCTACGGGAGCGACACACTGCAAGAGACCGTGTTCCAGGATATTGGTGTGCCGATCCTCGACCGAGCGTTCGGTGGATACAACGGCACCATTTTCGCGTACGGTCAGACGGGCAGTGGTAAGTCTTTCAGCATGAGCGGTGTGAGCGGGAACGAGACGCTCGAAGGGCTGATTCCGCGTATGAACAAGTCGATTTTCGACCGCATCAAGGTGGAGAAGCAGCAAGACCCGAACAAACTCTTCCTCGTCGAGTGTTCGTTCTTCGAGATTTACAACGAAATCATCTACGACTTGCTGGATTCGAGCGGCAATGGCAAGAAGAACAAAGGCGGGCTCGAGATCAAAGAGCACTCGGTGCTTGGGATCTATGTGAAAGACCTCCAGGAGCGCGTTGTCGATAGTCGCGACGAGGTGATCGACTTGATGGCTCAAGGTGCACAGGCGAGAACAGTCGGATACACGCAGATGAACTCCGAAAGTTCGCGGTCACACTCAATTTTTGTGATCAAAATCCACCAGAAGGATTCCGAGGACGAGAGCAAAAACATCTTCGCAAAGATCAATCTGGTGGATCTAGCTGGCTCTGAGCGTGCAGCGTCGACAGGAGCGCAAGGTGACCGTTTGAAAGAAGGCGCGAACATCAACAAGAGTCTGAGTGCACTGGGGAACGTGATTAACGCGCTCGTCGAAGCGTCCAGAACGGGCAAGAAGGTATTCATTCCCTATCGAAACTCAAAGCTGACACGTGTGCTGCAAGAATCGCTCGGAGGCAACAGTCTGTGCTCAATGCTCGCGACGCTTTCACCAGCAAACATCAACTTTCCTGAAACGCTGAGCACGTTGAAGTATGCAAGTCGAGCCAAGTCGATCAAGGTGAACGCGAAGAAGAATGAAGCTTCCAGTCAGATCAGTCAGCTGAACGAAGAAATTGCCGCTCTGAAGAAGAAACTGATGGAGCAAACGGAAGTGACGCTGGGACTTGACCCGAAAGAGAAAGACGAGATTGTGAAGGCTTACGAGAAGCAGATCCAGGAAATGGACCGCATTCGATTGCAGACTTGGGAAGACAAGGCGAAGCTGTCGAAGCAGCACGAACTCGAGCGTAAGCGTCTTGCGAAAGAAAAAGCGCTTGCCGACCAGAAAATTCGAGAAGAGCGTACTCGAAAGTGGAAGCTACTCGAGGAAAAAGGAGATATCGAGCTCATGCTTCGCGCGTTACGAGACCTCGATCGCTCTCCATCGGGCGTCATTGGAGCAACTGGTTGCAGCTCGACAGAGGAACATTGGCTCGAGAAAACAGCGAAGATGAAGTCACTGGAAGGCGAGAGCAAAGACCATCGGACGTTGATCATGGTGTTTAAAGACTCGCTTCACAAGGACGTGGACCAATGGGGAAAACGCCTTTCAGTTGATGGCAAAGCAGGGAGTAATGACACTTCGAAACGGGATGAATCTGCGGCATCGTTCCACATGACTGCTAGCCAGCTCTGCAATAAACTGCAGAATATCCACCAAGAGAGCACGCAGCTCATCGCGCTAGAGCACCAGCTTGTTTGTGAAAGCAATGAACTGATCAATGATATAACGAGCGAGATCATCCGCTTCAAAGACCATCGAGCAAAGCTCAAAGCGACTGCCGCTAAACCTCAAGCTGCTGCTTCGTCGTCCGGATCAGCTCCAACTGCAACACCGACTACTGTCAAGCCTGCAGCTAATGCCGCCAAAGAAATTGAGCAAGTACTAGAGGAGCGTGAAAAAGGACTGTCAATCACGCTATCGATGGTGCAAGCTCAGCGCGCAAGTCTGGTGGCGTTTGTGAAAAGCGAACGAAAGCGAGTTTTCAATCTCGCAGAAGTCACGACCCAGTTTACGAAGTACATCGACCAGCAAATTGCAAATTCTTTAGCGCTTACTCCGACCACAGCAAAATCGGCCCCAGATAGTCAACAGAGCGGCAGTGAAGGGATTTGGCAAGACACGAAGGAAAAAGTGCTTGCAGTATCCGAGAAGTGGAGAAAATACTGGGAAGTGGACGGGAACCAGACCAGCAAACAGGACGACAGCACAGCGCAGTACGTGCCAAAAGGGGAAGTCGTGCCGCTCGGGATGGAATCCAAGCTGATTTACGACGAAAGCTTGGTTGTGTCATCGAAGAAAACAGATGCAAAGAACACGCGAATGAACAGCTCCCAGTACTGGATTCCAGATGATCAAGACAAAGCGCCTTCTCTGCTAGTCGATCTGGAGCTGCCTCGATTCTTCCACTCGATTAGCATCAAAGGTGGTTGTTTCAACGGCACAACAGCAATTCCTCATCCATCCTGTAGCAAATCAAATGGAAAGGGGTCAGCCGACGGTGGAAGCAAAGTGGGCTCCGAAAGCATGCTGAGCACATTCGTGCTGAAGCCTACGGAGGTCTTGCAGACCGAGCTGAGCAAATACAAACTTGGAGAAATATCTGGAGAGCACGAGCTGACGCACGAGATCTTAAGCAACGTGATATCGTGGATGGATCTGCTGAAGACCACGATCATCCCAGCGAAGCTTTTTGCCCGGCCGCCGGTACGATTTCTCCACGACGTCATCTCTATGGCCATCCAGAACACAGGGTTCGCATCTCAGCTCTTCAGTGCAAGCGAGAAAGACTATTCGCAGCTCAACTCCAAGACTGAGCGCTCCGACTATTTGACAAAGATACTCGACTACGTTCAAGAAACGTACAGAAAGAAGCAGGAGAGCGGATCAGGAGCGGAGCCAAGTGTGATCATCGCAGCGACCGCGTCCAACATCATGGCAGGCAAAGAGCCCACAGACACGCTGAAGTTTTTGAGCTTCCTGTCTCTGATAGCTATGGAGCACGCGATTCAGCACCGACCTGCCACCCCAGCAAACATGGTTTCAGCTCCTGTTCCCGTGCCTTCGGAAAATAATAACGCTGATCCAAACGCGAAGGCAGCAACACCTCGTATCGCTGATGAAGCTGACGCAGCAAGTCTAAACCCTGAAGCACCACCAGTGCAACCAAATGATGATAAACCCGGAGATAATGCGAAGATACTTCGAGATTGCTGGGTGAAGAAACTTCGCGTCACAACGAGTTTGAACGGAAAAGATTGGTACCCGCTTGGCGATTTTGACGCAAATGACGACGCAGCAAATGTCAAGATGATACAGCTCGAAAACAACCAACAGCAGTCCCAAGTAGGCGTTGTTGGTCGGTACATCAAGATTACGTGCGTCGAGTGGAGCGATTTGCCTCTCTTTCAGGTCGAGCTGGTCGGACAAGAAGCGATCGAGGGCGATAGCCTGGTGAGAAGCATGGAAGCGCTCGGTGCAAATGCGATCGCACTGCTCCAACAGTTGTCAGATACTGCCTCATTGCTCTTAGAGGAAGCAAAGGTGTCGTGGGAGAAGGCAAAAGACGTCGAGCGGGAGAAGCAGGAGGAATTGACGAATCTGGGTGAAGAATTGGTGACCGTGAAGAAGAAGTGCGGAACTCTTGAGAAAGAAGTGAAGGTGTTGAAGCAAAGCCAAGCCCAGCTGCAGCAGGATCTCCAAGCTGAGGTGAAGAAATTCAGCGAGGAGCGAGTGAAAAATGAAAAACTCCAGAAAGAACTCCAGCAAGCAGCAGCGACAATAGGCGAAGTGAAGAAGAAGAACGAAGCGCTGGAAGTTAACGTAGGAGAGCAAAGCCACATAATTCAGACGCTCACGCTGCAGCAATCGGAGCAAAAGAAGACAATGTCAGCCCTTGAGCAATCGAAACTCGACCTCGAGAAGCTATGCAGCAATTTACAATCACGGCTTCAGAATCGCGATCAGCAAGAAGGGCACCAGGAGTCCAAGATCGCAAGCATGTATGGTGAACTGATGGCTGCGAATGTGCAAGTAGAGGAGATCAAGAGAAAGCTCGAGACGTCCGAGCAAATGCGCCAGGAGCAAGAAGCATTTGGAACGCAGTTGCACGCCCAGGTACAGCAAAATCGAGTTCTCATGAGTGAAAAAGAAGCAGCGATGGAGGCAGCCATGAAGCAAAAGCAGAAGGTGTTTGAAGAAGCGCTCGAGGCTCTTCAAACAGAGAAAGAACAGTTGAAAAAGAGCGTAGAGCTGGCAGCTACGAACGAGTCGGCGCTCAAATCAAGTAGATCGGAGCTCGAGAGCCAGGTGAAGGCGATGCAAGAAGAAGTTGAGGGGTGGAAGAAAAAACTGAAAGATGCAGAAGCAAATGTTTCGGCTGCTGCTGCGACAGCCGCGGCAAGTGTCGCTGCCGCTAGTGCCGAGGCAGGTGAGAAGATACTTCTGGAAGCCCAGACGAAAGAGCTGCGCTGCCTGGCAGAGATTGAGAAAATGGAGGCAAAAGTGCAGGTATACGAGGCGAAGCAAAAAGAAGCAGAGGCAAAACTTGCAGAGTTCGAGCAGGAACGACAATCGCTCCTTCAGCGCATTACCACATTGGAAGAAACAGAAGAAGAGATGCAACTCCAGCTGCAGGTCGTCACCGAAGAGCGAGATTCTGCGCGACAAAAAGAAGAGCAGCTTTTCACAGAGAACAACGAAAAGGAGCAAGAAATCGAGCGAATTCGTGACGGATACGGTACGTATGGATCCGAAAACGATGGCAATTGCGAAAGGCTTACATGTACTGTTCTTCTTTCTATAGTGTGGGTGACAGATCGGATGAACTCCAAGGAAGATGAGCTGAGCGAGCTTCAAGAGCAGATCGAGAAATACCAATCGCTGTTGGAAATCACCTCGACATCTGCCAGCAAGAAGAAGGAAAAGGCTGAGTCAGACACAACGAATCTGAAAAAGCTCTATGCACTCGCATTCGGTAATTCTCCGTGTCTACAGTCGGCGCTTCATATTTTGTGTGCTCATAACCTCTGCGATTGTTCTGTTCACTGGCTGTAGGTGCTGAAAAAGGAAAAGAGAAACTGGAGAAGAGGGAAGATCTGATGAAAGAACTAGAGAGCTGGATCGAGAAGGCTAAGCGACACGCAAGCGGCGGCGTTGTACAGAAATCCCCGAAGACGGCTTCGAGACCTAGCACTCCATCGGCATCTGCAAAAAGCAACGGGAGCTCAAGCCCAAATCGTTTCGACAACTCGGAGGACCAGCCATCAAAAGCAGACGTGAAACCAACCGTGAAGAGTGAAATCTCGGTAGCCGCTCCTGCATCTACTCCACCTTCAAGTGATCCAGCCAGTACTGCTCAGACAACCGCTCAACCCCATCCAGCTCAGATCCCAGCACCAAAGCAACCAGCCAGTGTTGCCCAGCCTGCCACTCAACCCCAACAAGCGCAGACCCCAGTGCCAAAGCAACCAGCTAATGCCACACCTCCTGTCATTCAACCAGCACAGAGTCCTGCACCAAAACAACCAGCTAATGGTGTGCCGCTTGTCACTCAACCAGCCCAGGCTCCAGCACCAAAGCAAACAGTGAATCCCGCTTCGGCTTCTAGCCAACTAAGCCAAACCTCAGCGCCAAAGCAGGTAGTGAATGCCGCACCACCTGCTAGCCAGCCAGTGCAGAACCCAGCTTCGATCGTGCAAGCGACATCTTTGCCAATACCAGCCAAAACTTCAACAAATCTGACGTCTGTCCCTCGAGATGATAAGGGACAGGATCTGAAGAGCACAGCAACTCCATGCGCCGCTCCGCAAAATGGCACTCCTTCCTCTACAACAGCGAAAGATGAGGAAACCGAGTACGACGACGATTTCGACCAGGATGAGAATGAAGACGCGAAAAAAAAGCGCCGCAAGTCCCAATCGAGTATGTGAAATCACACACCAAAGTTCTCAGCCAAGACAGAAAGCAAGGGTAATTGTCACAACATCAAAAATCACCCACATAAAAATCTATGGCAGGGTGCCTTCTTTGTTTCTTGACTTAGCGTTGGATTGGTGTTTCTTTAAGGCCACATGAGATTTTCTCCAGACCTTGAACATGGCTTTCTCTTCCTCCAGCTTCCTGCGCTCAGCAGCTAGCTGATCGAGAAGCTGCCACGGGATCTTCGCAGCCTGGATCAGCTGACGTTTCCGCTGCTCTCGACTTTGACTACTGCCTTCTTCTTCACTCTTCTTATCCGGACTTCCACTTATTTGCTTCGTGCTGATGTTCTTCTTCTCCTCTGCTAGCAGGGATCGCAGCTTTTGCTCTCGTGTCCGCACAGCTTCGCGCTTTTTATCGTGCTTGCGCTGCTGATTTTGTATCTGCAAGTACGATTTTTCGATATCCTGGAAGACCGGATCAAAGACCGCTTTCGTTTGCTCGATCTGCGCCTGTGCCGCAACTAGAGCCACCTGATTCGCCAGATCGTCGACCTCTTGAATCGTGTCCTCGACGTCGTCGCTTTTCGGCTTCCCGCCTTCCAGGTGCTTACTCCACTTGCTTTGAATGGTTGCCAGCAAGTCGGCATTCGCAACACAGAAAATCTCCTTTTTCTTTGCTTGTTCGAGCACGTCGTCCCCCCACTTGCCGCATTTCCATCGTCTGTCGGACTTTCCATTGTTGTGGTAGCGCGTGATCGCCCATTTGCGGCGCTGATCGGCCACTCGTTTGCGCTTCTCCACGAGTTTCAGCTTGTGCTGAAACAAGCACTCACGCTGAGTGAATGGCGTAGAAATCAAAGTTGGATGAGGTTGAGTTAGGTAAAAGGCAGCCACACATGCAAACAGCCAGAGCTCGGTCTGTTCATACCTCCCAGTAGTCGAGGAACTCGTCTTCCCGCCAGATCTCAAACTGAAGGTGATACCACACAATCAGTTCGTATCAGTATGGCCCACTCATTTAGATCCCAGATCAAGGTTGATCCCCTATCTCTCTCACCTTGCGCCGCTTCTCTTCGAGATCGTGGACCCGCTGCTGGAATTCCAGCAGCGACTGCTCTTTCTGCTTGAACTCCAGACCGATTTTGAAGATCGTGTCCAGTTTCAGCTGCGTGATCGTCGCGCGCTGCAGCTTCATCTTCTCCTCCATCTCTTCGACCCATCCCTGCTCGATTGCGCGGGGCGAGACCCGAAGCCGCTGGGTTTGCATGTCGAGGTAGATGCTCTCCATCTGTGCAAGACAAAGGCGTTCGACAAATCAGCAATGAGGCTTTCGAAGCACCACACAACCTCCAAGAAGTACTTTTTAAGTGCAAAGAAGCACCTACATCACTGATCTTCTCGTGGCTTCGATAGTACTGCTCTTCCAGCTCATACACTCTGACAAACACACAAGCAATTACAGTCAATTCAGTCATTAGGAGGGGCACATTTTCATCCATCGGTCACAAACCACAACGTACTCGCGATGGAGCTGCAATCGCTCTAGTCGCTTTTGAACTTTGTCGCGCTGGATGCGGTGCCACTCTTCTTCCACCTCGAGCACACGCATGAACTCCTGCCGGTTCCTGGTTTCGCGGTCGCGAAGTAAGGTATTCACGACCGCTCTCGCCTGCATGCCTTGAAACATGCGCTGGATCTGCGTCGCAGCACTGTGGACCTTGATCTGGTGCCTACGAACTGCTTTCCGAGCGAGCACGCCACGGACAAGTCTTTGCAGGTTCACAGCTTTCTGCGCCAGCCAGAGCAAGTCCGACTTTTTCCGCGACGTGTACCCTCTCCAGAGCATCTGGATGTGCAATGCTGCGATGAAGCGTCTCTGTCGTGCGTAGCGTCTCCTTCCAAAGTGACCGCGCACGATCGACTGGATCTTGGTGACGTTGACGTACTCCCACTTCCTCCAGGTCGCGATCACTTTGGTTCGCATGTAGAACCCTCGAAAAGCCGCCTGGATCCGCGTCGCGCGGTACGTGCGGTTCACGTGCCACATGCACAGCCACCCGCGGCAGAGCATGCCGCGCGCCATGCGCTGGATCTGCACGCACGCCTGCGCTTTTTTGAAATATGATTTCCAGAATGACCGCCGCACGCACGCTCGCCACCAGTGCTGCAATCGCAAAGCGCTCTACGAAAACACACACACACACACACACACACACACACACAACAGACCCAGTTCACGCGTGTGAATGTGAATAATGCGTTTAAGTGAACTGAAGTAAGATGAGCGCCACAAACATACCGCAGCGTAGCGCTTCTCGAGCGTGAGCATGTCGTCGACGATACGCGGGCGGCGCTTCTTTCTAGCAGCAAGACATACATCGTTTAGCCATTGGGTGTGGGCCATCAGATTCACAAGACACAAGAACCGATCAATCGCAATACTTTTTCACGCGCTCCTGGAGCGCCTTGTCGCGCATGAGCATCGCGAGCCGCAGGTTCTCCATCGCGTACACGCTCGCCTTGTGCTTCTTCTGCTTGGACGCTGCGCCACTATTGTTGTTGCTATTACTGCCGAATAGATCTGCTGTTGCTGCTGAGGGCGACGCCAGTTGGTTCCGGTTGCCGCGGTTCTCTCGCGGCGCAAGCGAGCGCTCTCGGTGCATCTGCACGGCTTTCTTCCGTCGCTCCAGCTGGAAGTTTTTGAGCTCGAGATCCAGCTGCGCGCTCGTGCTCTCGAGCTCGTACTTGCCGCGGATCTGGCCGCGCTGGCAGCGCGCGAGCGCTTCGAGGCGCTCCATCTCTTCGCGCTCGACGTCCAGCTCCGCCGCGCAGAGCCAGGCCGAGTCCACCGACAGCAGCATGTCGTTCATCTTGTTGCTCTGCATCGCCGCTGGTTGTGAGCTGTGGTGATGCGAAAGGATGCCGCGATGTGTGCGCGCAGCACCACATGCATGCGGATGGTTATCAGGTGACGACAGGCAGAATGACGGCTCTTCATTTTGAACCCTGCAGAAGCCGCCAAAGCGCTATCTTTGTGTGATAGTCGATGAAGCTACCGGTATTTGCGATCTGCAGACACTCAAAGTGCTTTCTTTCTGTGGTTCTCACAATCTTCAACTCATTCAACCCAACTGGCAAAAAATGGAAGATCTCCTCATTCCGCATTTCGTCGCCACCTGAGAAACAAGGGAGGAGACAAGCAGAGTGGGCGAGCGAGAGCGAGAGGAACAGGCATGGGCGGGCAGGCATCGCTCGACAGCGGGCGTGGCGCAGGCGCAGGCGTTGCTGCTACCGGTCACCGCGCGAACGACGCGGACGCCTTCCGCCGCGCCTGGCGAGAGGGCGTGCCGTTCACGCTGCTGCACGACGAAGCGTTTGTCGCCGAGAAATACCAGGAAATCAGCGCGATGAAGAGCTCGACAGGCGAGAAAGACGGAGACCCGAGCGAGACGCAGCTGATCTCCGGCACGAACGGAGTCCCCATGGACGAGCTGCAGCAAGTCGCAGACCTCGCGAGGGTCAAGCTGTTTAGCAAGCGACGGAAGCCGCAGACGACTGGGAAAGCCACGGCGTCCTCTTCTTCTGCTTCAGCTGGGGACGAACTGCCATCAACTGCAGCGTCACTCAATAGCGCAGCAGAGAGCGACCGCGAGGTGTCGAGCGTGTTGACGGCGGACCTGACCGATAAAATTCTCTCGCGCGAGTCTGCGGAGAGCCTCGCAAGTGAACGGCTACGGAAGCAGCGAACGGAGATCGTCGAGCACTACTTTGCTATCCTCGCCGAGCGAATCCAAGCGGACGAGCCTCGCATTGGCGAAGCCGGTTTGTCTGATCCTGAACCGGAAGGAACTCGCGCAACCTCCGCTTTGCCATCGCCGACATCATCGGGTGCGAGCTTCCTGACCAGTTGGAATGGCTCTCCGGCTGGCGTGTTTTCAGTGGGCTCTTTTCGCGTCCAGCTCGAAATGCTGCGCGAGTTCCGAACGTCTATGCCTCGGCTGTTTGAGAACAGCGTGCTGACGATTGTGCAAACGCTCTTGGATTTCCCGCCGTTTGCGTTGCAGAGTGGAGCTCTTACGTCGTCGGAGCAAGCGATGATAGCCGATACGCATGAGTTTTGCCGAAGCATCTTGGACGCGCAAGAGGAAAGTCTTCCAGAGTCCCAGCGTCAAGCGACTTTGTTGCTGCTCCTAGCGTTCGGCGTGAGCAGTGGTCGTATAAGTTTACTGTTGGACTTCACCGAGGCGCTTCTACTCAAACCAAGCGCAAAGGCGACATCAAGCAACCAGTTACTGCGCAACCACTCCTTTGAAGCGTGGGTTGAAGCTCTGCTGAATCGATTGGAGTCGTATCGAATCGATGTTGCTCTTGGGACGCTTGAGAAGGATACTTTGGTCAAGCAGTTCCCGATCAAACTGGTTACACTGGAAGAAGACTCAACGGAAAGCGGCAAGTTGCCGGGAGTTGAGTCAATCACGACAGATGGGAACTTCATGTACACCTGGAGCTTGAAGGCCGGTTTGCTGAAGGTTGGCACTGGATTGAACTTCACGATTGCTGGGAGAGTGTATGCTGAAAGCAGTCCCTCGCAGTATACGCAGAGCTTTCAGTGTCAGCGAGTCTTTCATGTGGCTCTTTATGGCTCGGGCAGAAACGTCACTGGCGTGGTGCAAAACGAGCTCTCCAAGTTTGAAGCCGACGGTGGAAGCCTACCTGGGAAGAACGTTAGAGACACTTTGGCAACGAGCGATTTGGATGACTTAATCTCAACGTTCATCCCGCGGCGGCTGTTTGTCGTGTTCTCCATCAATGGGGTCGAGAAAAACTGCATCCTCAGCGACGGCGATGAGTTCAAGCTTCTTGACTCGCAGATGAGCGGCGCAAAGGAAAGAGACCTAAGCGGTCGAGATGGATCGATTCGACTGTTGGCTGCATTCTATGGCGACTTTGAAGTTCTGCAGGAAGAAGGCATGGATCGACTTCGCCGAAAGTTCCAGGTCGCATCAACAAGCACTCAAGACAACGAGGAGTCGTCCTTGACACTCTCTCCGCACTTACTCGCCGATCTGCTTGCTGGAACAACCATATCCATGGATATATCGGAGAGCACTGAGCTGATCTTGTTCTACTCAGCTGAAGGTGAAGATGACGTGAATGTTCACAACTTCCGAGCTGGAGATCAGATCTCAGAAGTCGAAGACAAGGAGTCCAACGCCTACCTGTCGAGCTTGGTGTTTTGTGGCGACTCTCTCTATCTGAGCATTCTGTGCTCTGCTAGTGACTCTATCGGTGTTGGGAATCCGAAGCCCCAGCCTTCCAGGAAACCACGTCGATTGATTCGGATTTCTTCGCAAGATTTGAGCGTCATCGGCATCTACACGCTCAAAGGCGACGAGTCTTCTGTTCAATCTGTGTCGTCAAAGCCTTTCATCGCCTACATCTCTGAAGGAATGCGCATCTACGAAGTTGAAATGAGCGCCGATCGCTTCAATGTGCAAGTGTTCTTTCCGAATGTCGACTTGAACGGCTCTTTGACGTTTGAGTTCGTGCGCTCGTTCGCGATCAACACCGAGCACATTCAATGCTCGCAGTTTGTGAGCTACTTCTTAGCATTTGTGAGTGTGGAGCTGAACGTCCCCGATGCTGAATTCACTTTTCCTGCGATGTACACGAACGGAAAGTGGCTTGGAATCATGGTGTCGCCGTCGAATCAGTTGTCAGACAAGTCTCACTGCGTGATGTTCGATTGCGAAGAAGGCATGTTTATCGAAGAGAAATCCAGCACCAACGAAGTCGCTTCGATCAAGCTCCCGAAGTGCCATGAGCGAGTGGTTCCCGGTCGCCTCGTTTGCTTTGATGCAAAGAACAACTTGGTGTGGACACTCGATTACTCGAAGGCGAGTTTCTCGTATTATCGTAATCCTGGAAAACGGATTTCACTGTCTCAGAGAACATCTCCTGCTCAGATCCTTGATCAAGCCAGACAAGCCGATCCAGTGGACGAACAAGGGAGGATGGATTCAAATGCAACTGAATCTGGAGTGCGATTTGAAGTTTCGGCTGGCACCCGCGTACTCGGTTTCCTGTCGGAGAATGCGGAAGCGAGCGAGCCCAGTGACTGGTCGGCGCTGATGAGCTCCAGCAACACAGCCTCCGGACCAGCGGTGATTCCATTTGTAACCGATCTCGGAGAAACGAGCTTCAAGGTGTTGCTAAAGCTGATCAAACAGTATGCAGTTCCATTTCAAGCGAATACGGCGTCGATCATTGAAAGCTACTGCTTGCAAGCATGCGTGAGCATCTTGGATGCAAACGTGTCCCTGCTTCTTCGAGTAAAACACGACAAGAAAGGGAACGAGGTTCTGAAGGTACTCCGCGAAGAGCTTTCACCGCTGCTTAATGGCTTGATCTACTCATCAAATGGGGAGCAAGACGACCAACCGGAGCAACCAGAGTCAAACCCAGGCCCAATCACCTTGGTGACATGTGGCGAGCAAAATGAGCGTACCAGGCTAGGTGTCATATCAAAAGCCTTGGATTTGTACGCCACTTGTATCCACATTTTCCATCCCAATGTGGTGAAGCAGTTTGAAGGAGTTCTGAAGTTTTTGAAGCCGTGGAAGAATGGAAGTGTCAGTGTCACAGAGTTGAAGATTGCTGCGCGACTACTCGGGCACTTGAGCAACCGCGTGAAGGATCTACAGCTGGCGATTCTCGAATCCACCGAGACGTTTGAGACTTTCAAGAAGCTGATTGGGTATGCAGTTGCTATTCAAAAGCAGAAACTCGAGAACATCGTCCGCTCCTCAACAGCGAAGCCTTCATTGGATGACGAAGATGCCTTGATGGAGCTCACTCTTTTGATCAACAGCGTATCACAGAGCATGTTCTTGTCCCTGGGCGAAGCGTCAAGTGACAAAGTCGCTATGGAGAAGTCCATCTTGGTGTTTTCTCTCTACGGTACTCTTTGCGAAGGATGCGAAGACATTTGCTCAGCGGTTGCTACGAGTGTATCAATGATATCTCACAAAAAAGTGTGGATTCGTGCCGAGAAAACGATGAAACGAGGCTTCTTTGGTGTGCTGTCCCCAATGCTGTTTTCGAGTGGATTGGCGTTTCTGAGAAGTCGGGAACATTTTGTGACGAAGATGGCGCCGGAAGATTACAGCTCACGTATGAAAGCTGCACTGTTTGATTTCTTGAAGAAGAACGCACAGCAGATGTCGTCACTGCTGAAGGCGATGGAGATACTCGAAACCATGATCGACCCCGAGGCAAAGCAGAAAACGGTGGAGAGTGTCGTTGCAGAGTCGAAGCTGGAGACGATGGAATCTGCACATGAGTATGAAAACAATCTCGATGAGCTGAAGGAGCTACGCATCCCCGGCGCAACAAAATTAATCGTGACGTTCGATCCCAGAAGTCGAACCGAAAACAACTACGATTACGTCACGTTCTACAAAGACCAGCTGAAGCGAGAACATTATGGAGTGGGTCATTATTCCGGTCGCGATTCAGAGTACAACTGGCCAGGTGTTGGTTCCAATCCGCCGCTCATCATCGAGAGCGATCACTGCTTTGTGGAGTTCCACACCGACAGATCCAACACAGACTGGGGCTACAAGTTTACAGCACGAGCGGAGATTTTGAAGAAGAAGATGTTGGTGAAGCGCCATTGGCTCGTGTTTTTGGCAGAGGCAATCGTCCATGTGCTTGATGAAAGCATGAAAGCGTTCGTAGATGGGAGCATATTTTCTCCGATCGATGAAGCCGAGTTCCTCAATGAGCGATTCTTGCAGAGTGATCTGGTGAAAGGTGGAATTTGCGCGGACCAAACTCAGAACACGAACGTGCTTCAGCTTCTGAAGGATTTTGCAAATCCACCCGCAAGCTCGCACGCAGAAAAGGTTGTGAATGCTCTGATGGTTCGAAGTGGAACGCTGCGCCAGCGCTCTACGTCTTCGTCATTTTCGAATACGACAGAGTCGAACGCGAATCAAAGGATCAACAGCGCTGTGCGCGCCGTGGCAGCGGCTATCTTGCATCATAACATGTGGGGAATGGACGCCTACGCATTTGCAGAAGACTTACGAAATGACGTTTCCGATCAGCTACTTCGCGGATGGAAGAACGCGCAAAAAATGAGAGATTGGTTTCATTTAGGTGATGCAGCAGACGCAGGAATGCAGCGTCAAGGGTCGCGAAAACTGCGTCGCCAGCCTTCAGCTTTCAAGGGAATATCGGAAGAATCGCTCCAGATTTTGTGTGAGAACGTCGTCGCACGTGCTCAGTTTCTGTTGGAGCTCACGCCAGCGTCATTTTCGTACGTCAGTAGTGCAAAGCGGCGCTGGGGACTTCTGGCAAAATACGGTCACGCTATTGGCAAGATGGGATCATCTGAATCGGCGATTGACAAGTGGTACAATTTGCTAGATGAGCTACAAGCCGCAACGGAGCTGCGTAGCCTGTTCCAGTACCGACGCAACTCCAGTGAACGAATGCGAGGCGGTCAGACGAAATCGGTGACTGAACAAGTTCTTGAATTCATTCAAAGCGATGTGGACATCGACGAGCTGCTACGGGTCATTGAAACGCGGAATGTGAGAGCAAGAAGCCGCACGTTTGGGATCGAACTTTTCGTGGAAACCTGGGTGTGTTGCCCGAACCTTCAAGTGAAAGCTGCTCTGGTCGAGTCGTTCGCAGTCACTATGAAAAAGATGGCTCAAACGCATACCTCCTCGAGTGCCACGCCGAATCCAATGTCAGCAATGGTTCATTTCTCCACGAAACTGAGTGGATGTCAAGCGTCACTGCGTCACCAAGTCGGCGAATCGTTTGGAAAGTGTCTGAAAGAGTTTTCAAGTGTGCTGAATGCAACCCCGCTCGATAACTCCAGCTGCGCATTGATTGTCGCAATCCTCAAGGCGTGTGCTCTGGACTACCATGTTGAGGATTCGTACCTCCTCTATGAGAGTCGCATCTTACCTCAAGTGCTGCGGTTGATGTCGTCTGACGTGATTCAGATCCGGCGGGCTGCACAATCTGTACTGGGAGTGTTCCTTGCACGATTTGTGGTTGGGAAAGCAGGTTCGAGTCCGGATTCCGCTGAGCAGCGAGACAACGAAGATCTTCTTGATGCCACTGCTTTCCAGCGGCAGCTCTTTGCTGCTGTTGGGTTGCAGTTGGAAGGGATTGTGGCAACGACAAATGCTTCCGTGTTGATGAGCGCGACTGAGCCTCCTACTGCTGCTGGTGTTGATGAGACACACGCGCTCCTCTCAAGCGCCGTTCAGCAGCATTATCTCCCAGATGGTGCTCCGGGTCTCACAGCGCCATGCCTGGAAAAGAATCGTGTGGGCTGGAACCACACTATCATGCTCTGGGTGTACGTGCACGGAGAAAGCAGCGTGTATGCTCTAAAAGTTGGAGATGAATTACGACGCGGCCCGGACTGGAAAGAAAACAACGAAGAAGGCGGAGGTGACAAAGAGACTGGCGTTGTCTCTGCGATAGTTGACCCGACAAAGATTGAAGTCCGCTGGAGCAATTCTGTTGGGGAGTACGTCTTTGATCCAAAAGCTGGAATCTATGAGGTGCTGCTAGTTGACCAAGGCGTCGGCGGAGTGATCTTCTACAAGGGCAACAGAACCATGATCAAAGAGACTGCGTTTGCAGCTCCATGGTCAAACTTCGGGCTGTTTCTGAACGACCAACGCCAGCTCAGCTACAAGGTTTTTTGTGGTGGGGACCGAGAGTGCGTGTATAACAGCAACTATGAGCTCGACGCGAATGAGTGGTCGCACGTCGCGGTCGTCCAAGAAGGGGACACGATGAAGTTCTACGTGAATGGAGTGATGGCTTCGCACCACTTGCTTGACCCTTTTCTGCTGATGCACGGCAATGTGAACGCATCCGAGTCGAAAATCGTCGAGTCGAAACACCCGTATCCAGATTCCGTCGACCAGTATTGGCCAGTGCACATTCCAGGCGCGTCGAAAATCCGAGTGACGTTTGACCCGCTGTGTGATGTCGATCAGTCCACTGGCTTCGTTCGGTTCTACAAGAATGCGCGATGCAACGAATTCTGGGGAGAAGAGCGGTACTCTGGCAAATACCATGATCCAGAGCGGAACTTTCCTGGCGCGCAAAGTCAACGCGCTCGTGGGCGGAGAAACTCTGGAGCGGGGTTGAATGCGCCAGTTCCGAACTCTGTGGAAATTCCTTCCGATCGGTTCCTGGTGTATTTCCACAATGAAGGCAGCTCAAACGGCTGGGGGTTTCGGCTATTGGCAGTACCGCAGTATCCATCAGATGCGAGCCTCGATTTTCAAGATTCAAGCCAAGCTCCTGGACTGTCGCTGAATCCGTTTCCGTTCTACTTTGGCGAGCCACCGTGCAGAGTTCTTGATGAGCCAGCGGCGAAGTGCACAATTTACCAGCCGAAAGTGTGCGATTTCGCTTCGTCGGAGAGTGACATCGTCTCCGAAATCCAGACGACTTGCCCAAGCGCAGAGATATCGTCTGCTTCATCGCCAAGCGAGCGAGCGTTGCATATTCTCAGCTCACTCCAAACGTGTTGCGAAACGCCATTTGGTCGCTCGCTGATTGGCTCACCAGAGAACATTGGAAACCTTCTGTTTGTGGCTCTTGACGGGCGGGTCGCGACGGTGCAGCGATGTGCAAGTATTGCTATTCTGCGCGAGCTGATGGAATATTTGACTCCTGAGATTGCGGAAGTCCAGCTTAAAAGGGTATTTCCGCGCTTGGAAATGGATCTAGTCGAGCACCTTTTTGGTGAAATCGGCGAATACCTGAACGTCTGGAAGCTGTACTCTGACGACGAAGCGGTGCAGAATAAGATGTCTATGAGCTCAAGTGACGTTGAAGAAGCGGGGGTGTTGGAGCTGCGCCGGTCAGCACAAGAAGCGACGAGTCTAGTCACTGGGTACATATCGCTGCTGCGGAGCTTGGCTGGGCATTTCACCTGGAACGAGCTGATCGTTCGGCTCATCTCAGCATCTGTCGCAGAACTCAAGTCGACTGCCGATCCTGCTGCACGTGATATCAAATCGCTGGGAAAAGTGATTGCATCGTGTGCCTTGCTTGGCGGAACGTACGGTGGAATTACGATCGGCGGTCGAGTCACGTGCTGCGTCAACATCGATGGGAAAGAAACGGTGGAAACTGGATATTTGCTCCAGTTCCGACTGAAAAATGGTGTCCGAACAGCCCAGATTCTTTTCGACTGTGACAAAACTCGTCCAATCGATGTTCCGGTGAGTGATATCGCGCATTTGGCAGATGAAGAGCTCGAAGAACTCGAGCATTTCCACACGTGCTTGGCTCCTTTTACGGATGACATCCTAGATCTCTTCAAAACTGTGCTGGAGGTGAATGTGTTTGACACAAGCAACGACCACGTGAAGTACAGGTCCAAGATCACAAGGAAAGAGAATGTCGAAGTTCTTGAGAGTGAACATCCGTACTGCAGCGCAGAAGACGTGACGTATCCGCTTGACTTTCGTGGCGCTGACGAAATTGTGATCTACTTTGACGAGATGTCGTGCACAGCCGGCCCCAACGATTACATCACGTTCTTCAAGCGCAACGAATTCGAAGGAAGCAGCAAAACCTCGGACAGGGAGCATTGGGGGGACGAGAAGTACTTTGGCGACAAATTCCCAGGCGTTGGTGATGTTCCGCCTCTCCACATCCCAGCGGCAAGCGTCGACGTGCACTTCCACACGGATTCTTCGACATCTCGAGATCCGATCGAATGGGGATTCAAGCTTACTGCCCATGCGTTTGAAGACACGTTGTCGTATCCTCCGGACATCCCGCCGTCGGTAACAGCAAATGCTCTGAATGATATTCGTGCGCGGTGTCTGAAAGCTGTGAGCTCCTTCTTCCGACTCCAGAAAAACTCGGACGTTGTCCCAGCGTTCGCACCTCTGGTGTCCTCGCTTGCGAAAATTGCAAATGAGCCATGCGAAGGACGCCCCACGTGCTCGACCCCGAGAACTCAGGTGTTCGAGTCCAAGCACCCGTATTCAGACAACGTGCTGGAATACATGGAAGTGGCATTCAGTGGTGCATCAACGTTGACAGTCACGTTCGATCCGCAATGCCGGACTGAGAAGGATTGTGATTACCTCTCGTTCTTCAAGGACAGAACTCTCACAGATCGATGGGGTGCCTATCAGTACACTGGAGAAGGCGATGCAGGAAATTGGCCAGGCGTAGCCGGCAGACCTCCTCTCGTGATCCCCAGCGATTCATTTACGCTGTTTTGGTGCACCGATCAGTCGAACGTTGACTGGGGCTGGAAGTTCACCGTCACTGCGGATTTCAAGCCGATGGCTCCGTCGCTGCTGTCGCTTGAACGACTCGACAAGCGCTCGTACCATTTGTTCGAAATTCTGTACGAGAAGATGAAGCCTCAGAGATCGCCGTATCCGGGAGAGTTTGAAGGCTACGAAGTTATGGAAGACAATGAAGCTGGAGACTGCTGGGACAATGACCCAATTCGCCAAGTTATTGTGTCGGGGGATAACATGGATGCGCCGTCTTCGATGGTTTCAAAGAGATGGACCACGGTGAAGAACCAGCAATCATTCACGGTCATTGATGAGGCTGGTGTGAAAATTTATGAAGACCAAAGCAAAGAAGAGATCGTCGGTGAGCTTCAAACAGGGCAAGAGTTTGCTGCAATCTGCCATGGAGACGGTTGGTTGAGACTTGAGCTCGAGAAAACGAAAGCGGCAGATGATCATGGCGGCTGGGTGTGGCAAAGAAGCGACGACAAGCTTCATGTTATTTCTACTGATAGTTTGACACGCCACGAAGATTTGCTGGTTCTGGGGATCGACGACTCTCGAATGGAAGTGCATCATTCAGTTTTGGAGATGAACGAGAGCAACCAAGAGCAGGAAGCGCTTTCGAACTTCTTCACCCAGTTCGCTTTTGAGAACCTGAAATCCCAATGCAATCGCTTCCAGAGTTTTGCGTACGACTCACACCGTGCGCTCGCGACCAAGTGTGCCCGTGAAGCCATTTTGGGTTTCATCGCGTGTCGTGCAAGTGTGGGGGCTGCCCAGTTGAGTGATTTCGAAGACGAGAACCAGTTTCTGGTGCTGCTCTCTCACTTGTTCCCTCGCGACCAAGCAGCAATGAAGACTGACACAGGGACACTGGAAGTGCTGGATCGCACACTGCGCCACTTGATCGACGACTCGCGGAACATTGTGCTTCTGGAGCGTACTGTGAACCGCTGCTTGCAGTTGCTGAACCGTGCTGCAGAATTGCTTCCTCCTGAACGCGGCGCTCTTCGAGTTGTTGAAAGCGCACATCCATACGAAAGCAAAGCGGATCAGTACTGGCGGGTGTCGATTCCAGGCGCAAAGCAGATTGTTATCACGTGCGATTCCAAGTCGAAAAGCGAGAGCGGAATTGCGTGGCTGTGCTTTTACAAGGTCGGCTCAAATCGAACGGAGACGCATGGCGAATCCCAATACGGAGGTCGAGCAGAGAGCGCGAATTGGCCAGGCTGCGGAGGGCGACCACCGCTTGTCATCAAAGCTAATTCGTTTGAAGCCCACTTTCACTCCGACTCCGAGAAAAATGATTGGGGATTCAAACTGTTTGCTGTGGGAGTATTCGAGGATGAAAGGGACGCGGCAGAGCAGACGCGACACGCCATGGATGCGAAATCAAGCTTGCTCCTTCTCAACGTATGTTGCTGGCTTCTGGGGATCTTCTCTGCAGAGCTATCGAAGAATGGTCGCGCATTGAGCACGGCTCTCTACTCGTCCCGGATGATGGAAACCATGACCTTCAGTTTAAGCGAGCTCCCTCAGCAGCTGAAACCGAATGTGCTGCAAATCCTGATCAACATGGCCCAGAATCCGGTCCTCTTCCACAGAGTACCACATCTGCTGGTAGAGCGCGTGCGCGACCTGGTCAAGCTGAAATTGGCAGTACGGTACAAGGCAGAAGAAGCAAGCGAGTCAAAGTCTCATTATTTGCAGATGCTCATCCAGTGTGCGGTCGCCATTGATCTAGCAACTGAGAGCGGACGGTTCCGAGAGCTGGCAACTCGTTCGCTGCAATCACGAAAGCCTCAGCGATTAACTCTTTCAAAAGAGACGAGCTCAGGTGAATCGTTCGCTTGGACAGCAGATACGTACCAATGCTCCAAGTTGCACCAGCACCAACTTCTCCTGACGAAAGTGACGTCTCCATTCAGCGCAGTTCTTTGGGCGAAGTCGCAATCCGCAGAGAAGGCACAAGTGTTCATCGAATGGGATAAAAATGGCAGCGTTTGCGTTTTCGACACGAAGACGAACGACCGGATCGAGTTGAAAGAGTTTGCGAGTCCTCTTTGTGCTGGAGACACTGTTTCCTTCCAGCTTGATTTCGAGCACCGTCTGCTTGTTCTTCGAAAGAACAGCTTTGTCGCTGGCGTCATCGGAGACGGACTGCAACTCAGCAGCGTCGTTGACTGGAGTGCTGCTTCGATAAGCGACTTTGAAGAACAGGCGTTGACGGTTGGGACTACCACTGGTGACGCGAGCGATGAGGTTTTCGGCTGGGCGCTGTCCGCTTCTCCATTGGCTCTGGTACCAACATGCATTGCCCCAAGTTGGTACACCAAACTTGTTGATTCTGTCGGAATGATGTTGGCGTTCCAGGATCATCGAGCTGCCGAGGTTGTTGTTGAAGAGAGCGCACATCCTCTGAAGTATGAGACGCACACGAAGAAGGCTTATGAAGAGATCAAGATTCCAGGCGCGGTTGCACTTGAAATCAAGTTCGATAAGCGCTCGAAGCTTGGAAAGAAGGACTCTTTACAGTTCCATGCACACGGCTCGTCAACAAGCGATCACGCAGAAGAAGCGAGCGTCATTTTTACCGGACTGAACGGAGATCAAGATCACTTGAAGAACCCACTGCTGTTTCTCTCTGAGAGTCAAAAGCGCAATGATTTGGCTCGCGTTGGGGAACTTGTGGTTCGATCGCGTGATTGGGAGTATGGTGACGAAGACGGTGGAGTTGGCAGTATCGGAACTGTTCAAGAAGTTGTTTCCTGGAATGGGCAGACGGGAGCTGGGATCCGAGTTTTGTGGCGAGTTACTGGAAAGCAGCAAGTGTATCGATGTGGCTTTAATGGACGATTCGATGTCCAGCTGCACTCGCGAACAGAGTGTCGAGATTTCCCGCTGTTGATTCCAGGCGATACGGTTTCGTATTCTTTTCAGCCGTCTGTTGAGGCTGGAGTGTCAAGTCTCGCGTTTTCAAGTGCAGAGATTCGTGGGGTTAATGGAAGCCTGCGACTTTGGAATACGGCTCTAAATCTTCAGTTGAACGATACAAGCAGCGCTGATTGCACATGGGAAATGTGGATGCACATTGACAGATCCTGGATGGTTTCGTCAGAGAGCAGTGCGAGCGCTATGTCGCTGGAATTATTCCGCCTGAAAAGTCCAGAATCGAGAGCCTCGCTCTGCGTTTTGGCAAACCAGTCTGGATCCATCTCCGTTGTGTTGCACACGGGCGGCGAAAAGCAAATGCCAGCATCGCGATACCCCTTCGAGAGCGATCTCGCTGGGCCGAGTCCGCTCGCATTTGACCAGTGGATCCACTTTGCTGTTGTTCTTGCTGGATCGAAGTTTTTGCTGTACCAGGACGGTGAATTGAGCTACAGTGCGCGATGGGATCGTACCAAACTCTCGTTCATCTCAACGATCATTTGCGGAAAGAATGAGGCAAGTGGTGAAGCAGACACTCCAGTATGCGCGCATCTCTACGATCTGCGGTTGTGGAATGTAGCTTTGAAGGCCGAACAGCTGAAGAGTCATGTAAAAGGGCTTGACACGGTGAGCAACAGTGAGATGCAGCCTCAGTCACCTGCGCTTCCCAAACCCCCCCGAGCTCATGGACATCCAGTATCGTCTTTCCTGATCCCGCCATCTCCTCCACGCTCTCCGTCGCGATCAATTGCGATCCCGACTCACTTGAAGAAGTGGGCTACAACCAACCGCACGGGAAAAAAAATGGTTTCTGTACGAGCTAACGCTTCAGTCATAATTTCGGCTTCTTCTAGTGACGATGTCGTGTACTACGAAGCATATCCTTTGTCAAGCGGCAAGATCTCGATCGGCTGGATGTGGAGCCATGCAGTGCCTACAAACGGAGAGTTTGTTGTGGGCCAAAGTGACGATTCGTTTGGCGTTGAACCTCATCAACGCGTCGCTCACATGAGGGGCAACTCCGTCGAGCTTGAACCATTCACCTCCGTAGGAAGCAGCAGTTTTAGCAGTCCTCGTGGCAACGGTCACGGCAATAGCAGCTTCAACTCTCCCGATTTCTTTTGTCGAACTGGCGATGTGATCGGATGCGCTCTTGCTCTCAAGACCAGCGAAGTGCTGTTCTACATCAACGGACAGCTCGTTGCGCGCGCTGAACTTCGAGATTCGGAGGTGAACCATTTTTCTGACAGCACCGAGGTCATCAGCAATGGGGCAAGTGACACAATAGCAGCTGATCTCGAGGGTTTTCAGAATGAATTTGACCAGTTGGTGAACGAGATGTGCTCGATCGGGTTCTCCCGTCAGTCGTCAACCGAAGCGGTCTCATCGTCTGGCGCTGCAAGTACCGCCGAGGCAGTTGGTTGGCTTCTCGAAAGGGATCCCAACGAAACATCGACTGAACCGGCGTATTCTCCGCGCAAGCGCACCTCCAGATCTCGAAGCAGCTCACAGTCAGTGACTGGACCTCATGGAATCGGGCTGCAAAGTGGGTTATCACCAGTTGCGACGCTTGGACCTCAAGGTGCTCAGGGTGTTGTCTGGAATTTCGGAGAGCGCGCCTTTAAGTACCAGCCAGCATCGACGGAAGGACTACTCTTGTCTGTGATCGAGGCAGCAGGAATCCCAGAAGACGCGCTGCATTTCGAGATTTACGATCACTCGGAAGCAAGTTGGCAACAAGTGGCATACCGTCACAAGGTGCAGGACATTGCGCCTCGGATGCTTGGTTGGTGGAAGCTGGACGAAGGAGAAGGAACGATTCTGAACGACTCGAGTGGCAACAACAATGTCGGCGAAATCGTTTGGGATCGTCATTTTGAGGGAGAAACCCCACTATTGAGCGTGGGAGCGCTTTGGGACCAAGATCTCTCTCCTCCAAGCGCGGCTCTTAGACGAAATAGTGACAGCTCACCGTCTCCATTTTCGCAGAGCGACTCGGTAGCAGATGGAGAGAACCCAAAACGCGAAGACTCGTCTAACCGTGATCGAGAGAGTTTGTGGGGATACCGATTCTACGTGATCCCGCACTATTCTTTCGAGACAATCGGCCACGAGCGATTCCAAGAGCAAATCGTTCGACTTGGTGGCGTTGGAGGGATTCGTGCAACGCAGCTTCGACAAGACAAGCAACTTGTGAAGTACGTCAACAGGGCTGCACAAGCCAAGCAGATGAGCGTCGCGCAGCTGCTGCGAGCGACGTGGAGCGAAATCGCGCCTCAGCACGACGAACTGCTGCGATGGCCAGTACTTCTAGAGATCGCAACAGGCATGGCTGTGGAGCGACGAAATGCTGCGGATGGAGCAGTGTCATCCACAACAGCGAGTGTTGAGGGTGTTTCTCAAGAGCGCCTCGCGAAGCGATTCAAAGTGCTGCAAGATTTCAATACGGCGATCAACCGCGTGCTCCCCTTTGTGGGGTTCCGCCCTCCTCCTTCGTTGAAATCCACTACGAACTCGACTCCAGTCCAAATGCTGTATGATCTGGTGTCTGGTCAACGCCATCGCATCTTCAATCTGGTGAAACGAGTCGTGTGGGACGAAGCGCTTGGACGAACGAGTGAGACGAGTGTCGCGCTCGAGCTGACGCTGAATCGTCCCAAGGCGACGCGACACCGCAGTACGGGGAAAGTCGACACTGACGGGCGGTATGCGCTGTTCTCGCAGGCTTTCCGACAGCTGAATTCGTTGAGCGGTGCGCACTACAGACGTGCGGACAGGTTCTACCACGTCACTTTTCTCGGAGAAAATGCTCAGGATGCCGGAGGTCCGTACCGAGAAACGATGGCGCAGTATTGTGAGGAACTGCACAGTGCCCAGCTGCCACTGCTGCTGCCAACGTCCAACTCGCAGCACAATGTCGGCGCTGGAAGAGAGAAATGGGTACTGAACCCGGGAGCAACCACTGTCACGCCGCTGCAGATGTATGAGTTCCTGGGCAAGTTGATGGGCGTGGTGCTGCGTAGCAAGCAGTATCTTTCGCTGAACATCGCGTTGATGATCTGGAAGAGACTGGTCGGCGAGCAGCTCCACGTGGACGACCTCGCAGCGGTGGACTCGATGATTGTGAACTCGATGCACAAGATGCGCACAATCGACACGTACGGAGTCACGGAGGAGATGTTTGAAGACATTGTGCTGGAAACGTTCACGACGCTCTCGTCGGACAACCGCGTGGTTCCTCTCAAGCCGGACGGACAGAGTATCGCAGTCACGTTCGCGAATCGGTGCGAATATGCGGATCTTGTCGAGCAGTACCGCTTGCACGAGTTTGATATGCAAATCGCGGCTTTGTATCGCGGCATCTCGACGGTCGTGCCAGCGAAACTACTGTCGTGCTTCACAGGACTGGAGCTGGAGTTGATGGTGTGCGGCAGCCCCGAAGTGGACGTGGATCTGCTCGAAAAGTGCACCGAGTACTCGAGTTGCAGCGCGGGCGACGCGCACATCGTCTGGTTCTGGCAGGTGCTGCGCAGCTTCTCGCACGACGAGCGCAGCGCGTTCTTGCGGTTCGTGTGGGGAAGATCGCGCTTGCCAGCGCACGAGAAGGAGTTCCCGCAGCTCTTCAAGCTCCAGTCGTTCAGCAAAGCACAACCGGGCCGCTCGTCTGATGGGTACCTGCCAATCTCGCACACGTGCTTCTTCTCGGTCGAGATGCCCGTGTACTCGAGTGAGCAGGTGCTGCGCGACAAGCTGCTCTACGCGATTTACAACTGCCAGGAGATCGACGGTGACGGGGACAGCGTCGCTGCGAACCAGCTCGGATGGGAAGAGTGAGGGAGCGAGCGAGACTGAGATGACATTGTGAACAAGAGGTGAAGTGTAAGAGAGTTTGTATGCATGTGGAATAGTTATTGAGTGCCCATATTAAATATGATTCTAGGTTACATGCTTCAAAGCTTTCGACAACCTAAAAGTCTCCGACATTGACAGTGCCTGGGCCAGACGTGGTGCTTGAGTTACGTGAGCCGCTGAAGCTACCTGCGCCACTTGAGCTACTAGAACTGCTACCACTACCTGACTGACTGCTGGCCGACCGAGCTGCTGAACTGGTGCTGCTAGTTGCTGCCACGGTCGGCGTCAACGCATTCCCGCCCGCTGAGGAAGTGGAGCCAGCCGTCGGCGATGGTGAAGGCGGAGCACTTGTGGCCACAGCAGCTGCAGCAGCAGCTTTCTGCGCGTTGATCGCCTTGAAGATGTTGACGCGTCCGTAGCCAAACGCATTGTTTGGGAACTGCGACGCTGCGTTCAGTGTGCCACAGGTCGGCTGGCTCGTGACGGAGAGAACGCTCGTGTCCGTGTTCTGCATGAGTAGAGTCTTGACTTGGCTGGTGCTGAGACCCGGGAATGCCTCCAGCAGCAGCGCGATCGCACCCGCGACGTGCGGTGCTGCGAAACTCGTGCCCTGGTACACGGAGATGGTGCTGTCAGCATCACTCCCTGGAGCGACAACGTTCTCGCCTGGCGCAGTCAGGTCAGGCTTGATCTCGCCCTTCAGTCCCGGTCCACGGCCGCTGAAACCGGACAGCAGGTCGTCGTAGTCTGTAGAGCCGACTGTGATGGCGATGGTCGAGTCTGCGGGTGAGTTCACGGTGCCACATCCTGGTCCGTTGTTCCCGTTCGAGAACACGGGGATGATGCCGGCGCTGATCCAGACGTTGATCGCGTTGTCAAACACGTCGACGCCGCGCTCCGAGTTCCAGCTGTTGTTGATGATGTGCGGCTTCTTGGAGCAATCGGTCTTGGTTTTGTCGCCGTCCAGGAATGGGCAAGTCACGAACTGCGCGCACTCGAGCAAGTCGCCTTCGCGGCATCGCTGGGTCGCATCACACGCACGACAGGACATCCACTGCGCTTTTGGAGCAACGCCAAAGCCCTGGCCACCCGCGAGGAGGCCCATGACTGCAGTACCATGGTCACCTGGGTCGTTCGGCGTCTTGGACTTGGAGATCGGGTCGTACCAGCCGTAGTCGCCGACATAGTTGTTGCGCAGCGCTTCGTGGGTAACACGCACGCCACTGTCGATCGTGCCAACGCGCACGTTGCGACCCAAGTATCCGAGTTTCCACGCGTCGAGCGCTTGGATGCGTTCGAGCCCCCACTCGCCGACGAAATTGGTCTCGTCCATCGCGACAGCTCTGGATTCCTGAATCGACAGGCGCGCAATCACTTCTTCTCGGATCGAGCCCAGCGACGGCACTTCTTTGAGCTTCTCGATGAGCTCGGGGGTGGCGTCGCGGATGTAAACCTCGTTGGTGATCCAGAGACTCTTGGCTTTGCCCGACTCCGGGGTCGTCGTGTTCGCAGCGTCTTCTTTGATCACTTGCATGACTTCTTGGTGTTGCTCCTCTGTGTACTGCACCAGGCGATCGACGAGCTCTTGGACTTGTTGTCCGTCCACTGCAGCAGCAGCGGTACCAGCGTCGGCATCGCCAGCAACGGTATCAGCATCTCGGGTTTCTTTCCCGCCGTCGTTATCCACGCACGCCCCCTTTGCGTCCGTGGTCGTCTTCGTACCTTGCGGACTTGGGGTTCTACTATCATTTTCTTTCCCCACCTCCTTTGTGGGGGATGAAGAAGGGGTCGCGGCGGTGGTGGCGGTGGCAGCCTCTCTGTTTTCGCCTCCGGGCTGCAAGATGTCGTCTGGGCGTTGCTCCTTCATCGTCAGCACGATGCTCACGCGTCCCTGTTCCTGGAGCGTGCGGTGTACGCCGTCGTGCACATGCACCGCAGCCGAGGCTGGCGCTGGAAGCGATCCCGCGAGAGCGAGTACCGCCGCTGCCGCAGTCATCGCGCTGAGCGTCAACGGGGTTCGCGCGCGCATCTTTGGTAGAGCTTTGGAGAGAAGAGGGGTCTTGTCCAACGCGCGGCGAATCGAGAAGTGCGGAAGTGAAAGAATGGGCGGTGGCCTCCATCAAACGGAGGCGGTGCACAATTGCACAATTCAATGCATTGTGAATGAAAACGAAGAGCTAACGCTACAGAACACTTTCACGGCCAAGAGATGGACAAGTTGGTTGTCCCACTCTGGTGACTGATGGGTGCCCTTTCTACGTTCGCGACACATGAAACGTCCAGATGTGACCCTAAACCGACTCGATGCAAATCCGTTTCACTGTCGAATGTCCTTTTTTGAACGATGTAAATTGCGCAAATGGATGCGTGACCTGTTGTGCTAGTTCCCAGCATTTGGCCTGCGATTGCCCCCACATCTACCAGAGTATACATAGTACGCTGACCATACAGCTCTCTCTCTCTTCCTCTTTCTCCACACGAAGATCGCGCCGTGCATGAGCAGCTACAGATATTTGCAATCATGGTCATCTCAGGGGCTTCAACGGTTAATGAACACCGTAGTTTTGGATCTTTCTGTGGTTGGCTACCTGTTTTGCGGAATCAGATGCAAGAGCATCCAGAAAATGAAAATGATAGGCGCGCTGAGTTTTTATGCTCATTAGCTAACGACGAACGAGGATCCTAAATCTGATCCGCTCAATTGACTGCCTTTCGAAAAGTGGCCGCAGTCCACACAGTCCACACACCACCTCATGCGCACACAGACACACGCAAGCAGCCAACGAAAGCCTCACTCCCTATGCATTTGTTCTCTTGATGCCAGCACTAAGCTACAGGTGCTGAAGTGAGTCTATTACAGCCTTTCATCTTCCGTAATAATGACTTGCATCGCTATTCGAGGCGCGATGCGGTCTGTAGCTGCTTCTCAAGAGCCGCGACGCGCTCGCTGAGCTGCTGGATGAGCTGCGCCTCCTTGTACCTCTCGGTCAACGCTGCACTCAGTGCATTGATCGTTCCTTGCGGTAGCTGCCACGTGGGGATCCGCTTTGTGTTCTCCGAAAAGAAGGTCGAGTGCACGCCAGCCAGGGACGGCTCTTGCAGCAGCGGCTGCGCGCTCCACCTCAGGAGCATGCTCTCCCAGACGCCCACGCGCTTCAGGAGCCCAGTCACCGGCGGGTCGAGCGTCCTGTTCGGCACGAAAGTTGGCTCGGTGAGCTGACTTCGGAAGCCGTTGAGCCACGTCCACACGGACGCAGTGCGGTTGTCTAGATCCGCTTCTTTGCGCAGCTTCTTGCAGTCAAAGAGAAACGTCCCAAAGCGACACGAGTGCAGCGCGTCGATCAGCATCAGCAGCAGACCCTCGTTGAATCTGCAGGCGAGATATAATAATATCCACACAGCAACGATCAACACACGAATCAGTAAAGTATCACACCACCAGTCAAAGCATCAAGCAAGCGCAACGCACTCAAAGTAACTCGGGTACACGCGCAGCAGCTGCCAAACGCAGTCGAGGAACTGCACAAAGATCGGCGACTCCTGGGTGTCGGCCTTCTCGCCATGCGAGAGGCGCAGCTGGAACGGGTGTCCGAACGAGAGCCACTCTTTCTCGATCAGCACTTGGAACCCCTCCCAGGTGCGGTAGTACGGATCCAGGATCAGCTGTGAGAGCGCGGCGATCTGGCTTGTGCGGTCCCAGCCGTGGCTGCAATGCAGCAGCACGGACTCGCCCTGGCGGAGCAGCGCGGCGCAATGCAGCGACGACTTGAGCAGCTGCCGCACGTACAGGAGCCACTTGGTGTCTTCCACGTTCCCAAGCCACTGCAGGTTGTCCAGGGTCGTGGAAGAGCAGAGCGCGCGAAATTTCTTCATGCTAATAAAGGAAATATAAACGTAAAGGGCTTAGTACGTTCTCAGTCGTTCTCAGTATCGCCACAGTCGTACCTGTCGCGCATCGAGTGAATATTCGGGATGTTCATGAACGAGATCGAGCAGTTCTTGTAGTTCACAGTGCTCTCGACGCCGTACCCCTTCGCTCGATTCGCCTGTGAGTTATCATCATGTACCAACGCATCAGACAATGTTGGCATTGCCAATCCCATAAGTAAATGGGAGAACACTCCGCACCATGGCATTCGTCATCGGTCGGCAGTCGATGATGTGAAGGAAGTCGCGCAGCAGACTCGACGACGCGATCGCTGCCACGAGGCTCTCGTCGGCTGGGGACGTCGCCTTGGACATGCCCACCTTCAGAAAGACACACGATGATTCGTTAGCCCCACAATAGCAACTCTGTCGAGCTTGGCGAGATAGCCACTACACTACAGTGTACCTTTGGTTGACTGGCGCGCGTGAGCGTGGCACCGTTCACCTTGTTGAGCCAGCAGAGGCTCGGAATGCGGCCAATGGACCGGAAGCCCGTCGCGTCCTTGAGCACCGCGTCCGAGATGGACGTCGGCACGACGATGAGTTCCGGGTACGTCTCGATCTCGCGGAAGTCCTTGTTCAGGTGGCTAATGCGCCACCGGCCGTTCTCAAAGACGCCCTGGCGCTCCCACTCGAGCGTCTCATCGTAGACGTTCCAGCCCTCGCTGCACGGGAGGAGCTCCTGGTCGCTCTGGAAATCGCGCGAAAGTCTGCGTGTGCAACCACTAGCAGTTAGCTCTGTAATGAAAGCTACTGACACTACCAATGGCGCCATTGAACCGCCTATAATAATAGTGAATGAGCATTTGTTCAATGGCACGTACGTACGTACGTACCTATGGTAAAATGCAAAGAGAAAGTCGATCTTGTCTGGGAACACGTACGTCGTGAGCACAGTGAAGATCTATCCGAATAGATCCACATACACACAGCAACACAACAGTCAATCAGTCAGCCCTCTCTATAAGAGCATAACGACTACACTATACAGCCAAACCCACTCACGCGCGTGACTTCGACGACGTCGAAGCGGAAGGACAGCTGGCGCAGGTCCTTGGTGGCGATCTCGATGACCGAGTTCTTCTTCTTGACCGACGCGATGTAGCCGAGCGGCACCGAAAAGAAGCTCGCGATCTCGGCGTCGCTGCGCTGCAGCAGGTGCGCGCGCACGCGCTCGTACTCGTGCGCATCCGGCGCGAACGTGAAGCGGAACGTGGTCATGCGCACCTTGCCGAGCGAGACGCTCGCGGCCGCCGTGTCTTTCTTTGGCACATTCTCGTCCAGGAACTCGCACGTGATGGCCGCGAGCACGTCCTTCTCGCCGATCAGGTGGCTGCCGCCCACGGCGCACGTGGCGTCCTCCTCCGCCATTGCTGCTAGTTAATAGTGCGACGTGTGGGGTCTGATTTGCGGCTGAGCGCGGCTGGAAAGGGCGACCTGACATGATGATAACATGGAAGCTGCTGGAAGTCCGACGAAACACGATACTTTATGTATATTTCCTTATTGCTTACAAAAACCTTTATATGTTGACTATCATTCTATGAGTTTATGTGCTGTGAGTTTATTGGTCTTGATAAGTTCTTCACGAATTACCTTTTTATAATCAGAATCAGTCGTAATTTGGAAGATTGAGTTACTTTAAGGAGGTGAAATGGCGGAAGATTGATTGAGTTGAACCCATTTTACAACATTGTATCCAAGACAGATCCAACGTCGCACGTCAAATTTCAACTGTTGATACACCATCCATCACTACTGCTGCTGCTGCTGTTCTTCTTCTGCTTTCTTCACACTCCATCAGCTACTGCTGCAGTCTCTCTCACAACCGCACTGGTCTGCTGCTGCTGCTGGTGATTCTTCAACAGCGCTGCGAGCTCTCGGATCGCCTCCATGTGCTCCTCGTGCTGCCGTCGGCGCTCGGCGCGGTCTTGTTCGTGCAGATATCGGATTTTCTCCAGCAAGTACTCTGCAGCGGCGTAGTCGATCCCCACCGCCCCAGCACGCGATGCTGCTTGCGCTGGCACTTGAGCCGTGAGGGGAGCGGAAACCGGTCCATCTGCTCGTGGTCGCTTTTGCGCTCTCATCGCAGCTGTTGGTGATACTTGACTCCCCCCTGGCTGTGGTTCTACTGAATTGCCTGCTCGGAGCTCTTGTGCAATGACACGCTGCATCGCATCAAGCACACCTGAGCTCTGGTTGGCACTATTGTTGCTCGCATTGCTCCCATTCGTCGCTCGTTGAGTCTGCTGCTGTGGTTGTACGACGGACGTGACAGGTGCTGCTGGTGACGGCTGCTGTCCAGTGATTTCGAGGAAAACAGCCTCGGCCTCGGCGCGAACGCTCATGATCGCGTCGACCTGGTCAAACTGCTCGCGTGAGAGGTTCGTGACTCGGATCTTGTTGGCTTTCCTGCACGATGTCAAGATCACATCAAGTGACGGCGTAAGCACCTTTGCCACTTCTTATTGTGATCGTGACGCGCACCACACCAACGTACGTACCGGAGTTGTCTTCGCTCCGCCTTGGTCAGTTCGAACCACGACGACTTCGTCTCAAGGCCACCAGTGTTACCATCACTCGCAATAACTCCTCCTCTCGCGTCTTCGTAGCTCTTGATGAACCGGTACATCTCCTTCATCGACTGCATCTTCTCCTCCACCGCTTTCTGCGAGCGACTGAGCGACCCGCCGGCTTTCGCCTTGAACATCGTGTACACGTGGTCGCCCAGGAGCGTGCCACGCAGGCTTGGGTATGCGCACTGGATGTCGCCCCAGATCCTTGCGAGCTGCATGGTCGCGTCCGCGCTCCAGTTGCGCTTCCCGTCGAGAACAAACTCTTGTTGGGAGATGCCCTCACCAACAGCATCGTCGTCATCGTCGTCATCGTCGTCATCGCCGTCATTCGTGTCTAGCGAGCGCGGCGGCGGCAGTGGCGGTAGTGGGTTGTACTCGATCGCTTCCAGCGGCTTCCGCTCCTTAGCTTTCTTTCTCGGTCTTACAGGGGCCGAGTCAGTATACAGCACACTGTCAAGCACTTGGAACACCTCGTGCGAGATGTTGGGGATGCGGATCCCATGCAGCGATCTACAGCATCGCAAATACACCCAATCACTCTTTGATCAGTATATATAGGAGCCTCTCATCATCCTTTCTCTCTCTCTCTCTCTCTCACACACACACACACACACACCGGGGCCTTTTTACCTCACGGCGCGCCGCTCCTGCTTGGAGAGATCAAACCACGAGCGCATGCCGCTGCGCGCGTTGCGCTGCCGCATAAAGTCGCGGTTCATCTCGATGATGAAGCGGTACATCTGCTTCATCGTGTACAGCTTGTCCTCCACCGCCTTGCGCGAGCGCTTGGCCACAGTGCCGCTGTCATTGCCATCATTAGCGTTGCCGCCGCGGTCCACCTTGTCGCTGAACTCGTCGTACACGAGCTGCGCCTTGGCCACGCGGCCGAGCGTCGGGTGCGCGAGCTCCACGCGGCGCCAGATGTGCGCGAGCTCCAGCAGCACGCCCGCGCTCCAGATGCGGCTGCTGTCCGTCAGCTGCTCGTCCAGCGCGTCGCCGTCGCCAGCAGCATCAAGCTGCTGCTCCTGCTGCTGTGGTGCCGCTTGAATCTCGTCTGGGATCTCCATGGTCAGCTTGCGTTTTCTTTCTTTCTGGATGTCTCGATGGAGAATAGGTGCAGTGAAGATTTTGACAGCGCTTTTCTGGAATTGCTATTTACCTTTTTATTACCACAGAGTATATGTGCTTCATTTTCCATTTTTAAAAGATTGCATACTTTACATACCTGATATGAAGGATACAAATGTTTGGCTCGTTCCTGGAAGTTTTGGGAGGAAAGGGGAAAAGGAAAATGGAGTCGCATGTATACTAGGTATACACATACCAGATAAACACAAAAAGTGACTCGGTATACAGATATGGCTACATCATTTTTTGATGTGCAAAATTAACTTCAACTTGTCCGAATAAGTTTGTATTTGGCTCCGTTTGCTTCTGATCCGAAATCCAAGGCTCCCACTCGCTCGCCGCCAATGGCGCCTTCCCCACTTGCGCTCACCTTCCGCACACACTGTACCAGCAGTACCAGCAGCAACAGCAGCGATACGAGCGACCGCCAGATCCAATGGGTGGCTTTGGCGACGAGCTCGGCGCTTCTTCTGCCTACGAGGACGATAACGCCTTTGAGGAGCAAGAGAGCGCCAAGAAACCGCAGAGTGTCGCTGGTCAGGTGTACCCGCGGGAGACTTTCAATGATGTGCTCAAGTCAGTTGTTATTGTCACGAAGCCCGATCCAGCAGCAACTCATGGCGGAGGTGGTGTCAGCGACGAGAACGAAGAAGATGGAGATGGTGGATACAGTGCCGATGACGACTTTGAATGCGGCACGATATCTCCAAGCTCCTCCTCAAAGGAGAGCGCGCCTGCTTGGAGTGATACTCTGCGAGCAAAGAGCGAAGACCGTGTATCTCCAGCAGCTCCGGTGGGAAAGAGCGTCAACGATGATGCTGATGATGACGACAACGACGATGATGAGGTCACCGTTGCGTCGGAAGCCGCCGCACCAGCATGGGAAGACCAAGCTGCAGGCATGCGATCTGAAAACGACGTTGCCAAGGCAGAGGTGAACCTGGCGAGTATCCACGCCCACCGCGATGATCCTGTGATGTTGCCACCTCCAGCGCCATCATCAGCCGATCCAGCGTCGCAACACGCTGTCATCGACATGGCTTTGGCGTTGAAGCAACTCCGTCTCTCCGAAAAGCGCACGGCAATAGCAGCAAAACGAGTGGTGGAGTACAAAGAACTCCAGATTCAGAATCAAGCCCAGCAGGCAGCTGAAGCCGCCGCAATAAAGAAGAAACGCGAGCAGTTCCGAGCGTCCAAACAGAAAGTCTACGAGCAAATGGGCGTCAGCAAACTTACGGGTGAGCAACGGTACCAGCTGCTGGTCGAGGAGAAAAAACTCCTGAGGGAGCATCACGCGGCGCGCGAGAAGCTCGAGGAGCACCAGCGGTGGTACAACGCAAGAGCCGTAGAGAGGAACAGTGGTAGTCGCCAAGAGTGTCTAGCGCCCGCTCACGTCGCCGAGCTTCAAGCTCGTAGCAAAGAGACCAGCAGACAGAGATTTCGAGACACTGTCGGACGAGCGCAGATCGTCAAGACCCAGCAAGTCGAGCTGCACAAACAGGCAAACGCGATTGTAGCGAAACACACGCACACAGAGTACGTTCGCGGCTCGTATTTACTCAAACAGACGCCCAAGAGGCGGCTTCAAATCAAGACGAAACCTCAGAGCCAAGCACTGACGAACCCCAACGACACCACGAAGTCTGCTAAAGCGCCAGCAGAGGCAACGCCGGCAACATCAGTGCCAACCATTGAGGCGCCCGAGCCAATAGAGAGCGTGGTGGCTGAACAGGCGCGCCTCTTCTTCACTCGCTTGGCGGCTGAGCTCTCGGCGATGGCGTCTTCTTCTTGAACGACTCGAGCGCGCGCAGGTTCGCCGGTCCGCCCCAGAGCGACTTGAACACGCCGTGCTCGTAGTCCACGAGGTCGTCCAGGCTCACGTCGTCGGCGTTCGTGATCACCTTCTTCTGTCCATGCAGGACCTCTGCACATCAATAATACCAGCATAGCATAGCATTAGAGAGTATACAATAAACTAGAGATACGTAACACAAGAATAGCCTTACCGGATGCGACTTGGTCGAACGCCGCGACGAAATCCAGGACCTTCTTGTCGGACACCTCGCTCTCTGCGTCAAACACGAGGTCGGCGAGCCCCAGTGCCACGGCCTCTTCCGGAGAAGTTTTGGCGGCGGTGCAGAGCAGACGCAGCGCGTGCTGACGACCCACCAGCTTGTAGAGGCGAGCGCCGCCGCCCCACCCGGGGGACACGCCCATGCGCGCCTGCACGAACTGCACGATCGCCTTCTTCTCAATGAGACGGTAGTCACAGGAGGTTGCCAGCTCAGCCCCACCGCCGTATGCGCCGCCCTCGACGATCGCAAAGCTCACGAGCGGCAGGCGGCGGAAGCGCGTGAGCGTGTCCACCATGAGCGCTCCCATCGCGGTCCCGGCCTCGTTGGACGTGAGCTGCTTCTGCGCGACGCGCAGGTCCGCGCCGGCGCAGAACCAGCCGCCTGTGCCCTTCAAGACGACCGTGTTGAGGTCGCTGTGCACGTGCGGGTCTTCCAGCTTGGTCACGATGTCCGCGAGCTCGGCCATCATCTTGCCGCTGAGCGCATTGCGCGCCGACGGGTTGTGGATCTCGATCACCGCGGCTTTCTGGAGCGCGTCGAGCCCCAGATACGCGAGCACCCCGTACGCGCCGCCCTCTGCAGCTGTGGTGCCGTTGGCAGCAGGCAAATGCAGACGCACGGTGTCGTCCGCGCGCCCCATCTGGCGCAGCGTCTCGCGGCTCTGCACCACGAGCGCCTGCTTGTCGTGCGCGAGCTCGTCCACAAATGTGAAGAGGTTCGCCATGAGGTCAAAGTCGATGAAGCGAGGAGGCGTGAGCGTCACTGAGAGGCTGCGCGTGTGGGGGGCCAGTGGGGCGTGCGTGCGCAGCTGTCGCCTGAAAGTCGATGCTGCTGCTGAGCGCATTTGCGAGAATGCTGTGATGTCACGTCCATAATTGAAGCACGGAGCGATCGCTTGCGTTTCCAGAAGTGACTGTCTGAGTCTGAGGGAAGTCTGATGAAGCTATAAAAGCTTCAATTGAGTTTGAGAACATCTCTGGAAAATTGATTTTCTCACTTGGGTTTTACCCACTTGGGTCTTTCCATGAACTTTTCTCTGGACCCTGTTCAATGGAGAGCTTTCTTGACGTTTGTATTGAATGTATGAACAGGATCGCAGAAAAATGGAAGGTTACGCCACTTTTTCTGCGATCCTGTTCATACATTCAATACAAACGTCAAGAAAGCTCTCCATTGAACAGGGTCCGGAGAATGTGATTGAATAGGAGTGTCCCAATAGTGAAATTGCCGGGTGATCAGTTCTAAGTGGGGGGAACCAGGGTTTTAGTGCTGGTGCAACCTCAGATTATGTTTTTAGCGACAAAAACCATAAAAGTTGTAAATTTAGGATGTTTCTTTAACTAGACGCGTAACGTAACCAGCAGTCACTCTGTTTTAGGGATGAATCACTGATCATGTTGTGTTCGCGGGGTGCATCAAGACAAAAGTCAGGGTGCGACTGACGAGATGGAGCTCTTCCCGCGGCCACGTCACTCTGTAGGTCACCCTGTGTGTCGCTACCTTGAGCTGTTGGTGCGCTCACAAACAGCACCACGAGCGCCGTTAGTAGCCGCAGACGCGTGGGCGAGAAGAGCTGCATGGGCGTGGTGGTCTTGCCGTCTGATGCTCTTGTGTCTGCTGTGTCAAAATCCCTTTAGGATTGTTGTTGTTGCCACCTTCGCTTCGTTGTCTCTCAAGACATCACCTCTCGCCAGGCGAGGAGATGATGCTGATACTGAAGTATCAGCATTCGGTTGCGAGAAGTGAACTTTGAAAATAGATTCACATGGGACGAGAATAGTTATGCTGGTACTTCTGAGCCTCTTCTCTTTTCTCCCTCCCTGCCTTCGCCAGAAGTAGCATAACACACCTCACTTAAGAGAACAGCGAAGTGACGTGTTGTTGATTAGATTTGGATGTAATTTAGTTGCGCGTGGTCTGTGAAATGAATGTGTGACTCATTTTAGCTCGCTCCGGTCCTGATCAGTGGGGTAGCGGCCACCATTGCGGAGGCAAGAACCCCGACCTCCAATAGCCAAGTTTACCAAGAGGCCAGCTTCCTCACAACTAGTTCCATCGCGAAGCGCAGCATGATCGAACTCAAGCGCCTCGTGGCGACCTGGGAGAGGACCCAGGTCGAGCTCCACGGCCAGTATTCGCTGCAGCGGCTGCGAGACCTAGGTACCTACACGAGAGAGACCAGCACCTGGGCGTGCGCGGCGCTGTTCCTACTCACGCCCACCCCCTGTCTGCTGCTCATCACGCTTCTCGATAGCTTTGAGCTCGAGCTCCCTGAGCAAGGCGCCGCCGCGAACTACCGCTTCTGGATCCGGTTCTTCGGCTGCGCAATCGTGGTCTCTGTCACGGAGCTCGCGCAGATTCTGGTCGCGATCCCCATGCTCCAGTTGGACGTGAGAAAGCTATTGGCGATGATTCTGTTTGCGTCATTCAACGCGACGGCGTCGGTCGTTGCCATTGCGCTTTGTATCGGGTTCCCCCTACCGTTCACGTTCCCCTTGGCGTGCCCCGCCTGGTTCGCGAGCATCGTCATCAGCTTCTGGTACAACTGCGGCGACATTGTTCGAGCCAACGCACAGGTCCGGAAAGATATCATCGGGTACCTGAGTATTGTCATCTGCCAGATGTCACTGACGGTGATCTACCCGATGTACGCCTTTGTGTTCGCGACGCTGAGCTCGCACGGCCAGACCGCGTTCGTGCTCGTGCTCCCGTGCCTCAAGATCGCCGCCAAGAACTGGGTCAGCTACCACATGCACGACCTGCACGACATGAAGCCCGAGTACGTGATCTTCAACGTCGAGATCTTCAACGCGCTCTACGTCGCGCTCTGTATGCAGAGCTCCACGTCCATGCTGACCACTGGCATATTGATTGCGGTCGATTTCGTGCAGGCGTGGCTGTCGCTCAAGGACATGCAACCTTTGCTCAGGGATCTCAAGGCGCTGGTCGCAAAGATGCCAGTTCGCGAAGGACAACCGCAGCTGAATATCATCGAAGCCGCGCTCTTGGTTCTCGAGAGCGACAGGGAGGTATCCCGCCATGCGAGTCTTCAAGGCAAATACCGGCAAACCGAGTACGCAGGAACGGCGACGATGAAACCCCAGGGCGAGAGAGCACGAGGCAGTGGAGGCATCGGCTCTTCCTCTTCCACCGGAGGTCTCTTGTCAGCGATCACGCTCTTCCCGTCAGCCAAAGTGGCGATCGCACCGAGCAAACGTAGCCAAGATGGTATCGACTTGGCGAGCACCAAGGCCACTCTAGCGTGGAAAACGAACCGAAATGTGATCAAGCCACTCTCTTCTCAACAACAGCCCACCGCCATGTCTAACGAACTCGGATTGGATGAACGCGAGTGCCTGGAGCTCGTCCAGAAAGCCACGAAAGTGCTCTTTATGACCGAGTTCGCGGTGCTCATCGAGTACGCCGAAGTGGTCACGCCCGTGATCTACTGTGAGTCCTGAACCAACGTTGTTATCAGCGATCTTCCAAGTGTTCGGAGTGGCCACTATAACCCTTTCTCTATGCATGATTCTGTCCACTTAGGCATCTACATTGTGATCATGTTCAACCTGCCCAACCGCGCGTTCTACGCCCACCTCGCCGACATCTCCCAGTCCCAACTGGCGCGCAACATCTCCAACGTGCTGCTGTACGCACTGCTCGAGCTGCTCTCGTTCATAGCGCTTGGCGCGGTCATCAGGAGGAAACTGGGCATCTCGGCGACCCGCCAGCTCACGTTCGTGCTCCAGACCCAGTGGTGCATGGTGCAGTCCAAGTTCGCGCTCTGGGTCATGTACGTCGTGCAGGCGTACCTCTACCACTCGGGTACCGTACTGTGCTCTCTTCTCGACAATGGTGGTGAAATCTGTTGTGGTTGCTGACTTGAGTGACTGAGCTGGACTTCTCTTTCTCTTGTATCTCTGTGTGTGATGCATTTCATCTTCGCAGGTGCAGACTTTAGCTTCCAGTTTAAGTGGCTCATGCAGACCCCAACCAAGTGACGACTTACTGCTGGATAATGGTGTACCTCAAGTTAGTAATAGACTACTATTTATCCAGCTCTACAGTGTGATTAGTAGGCTGCTATAGGTTGGAGCTCGACTAGCTATGATTGCAAATTGGAACTCGACGACGGTTGGCTTGTAGTTGAAGGTCATTGCAGGTTTGTTCATAAAGACGTGGATGGGTTGCTATGCTAAGGTATGGCGTCAAATCTACCAACTACCGCTTGGAGTCGAGCGTCTGCAGGAATGTCTGGCGGATGAGGTCGTCGCCGTTCTTGCCGCTGATGACCATGGGCACGACCTCGGCGAACCGGGTCTCCATCGCGATCTTCTTCTTCTGGTACTCAAAATTGCGCTTCTCGACGAGGAACGCGGCCGAGTTGGCTTCCGCCTCGGCGGTCGTGAGGATCTTGGCAGCTTCGCGCTCGGCGGCCTTGATGACCGCGTCGCCCCGGATCTTCGCGACGCTCACGTACCGCTCGTAGTCCTTCTGCAAGTTGGTGAGCTCGACCATGGGCAGCGCCTTGCGGCGCACGGTCTCCGCTGTGGCGGTGGCCACGACATCGTCCTTTAAACCTTCAGCCTCTCGGAGTTTGTTCTCGCTCGCCGCAAACTGCTGCGCGATCGTGACCTGAGATTTCGCTTCAGCGTTCGTACGCATCTCATCTCGATAGATCACGGTGCGCGCCTTCACGGCGAGCAGGTCCTGGAGGTTGCGGTCGTTTTCTTTTTGTACAGCGGTGAGCTTCTGAGTCTCTTCGTTCAGCAGGATGCGCAGCCGGTTCTCGTGGTTCTTCTCCTGCTCCTCCATGCGAGTCTTGAACGCCGTCGTCTCCTCTAGAGTGGCCGAGAGCATGGGCGGCAGATCCACGTTTGTGACCTTGACGTTGTGGATGAATACGCCGTACGCCGTGAGCTTGGCGTTGAGATCCTTCTTCATGCCCAATGCGAACTCTTCACGTAAATCGTGCACCTGGTCGTGACGCACCGAATGCACCAGTCCGCGAATGGCCTCGACAGTTAGACTGTAGAGAAGCTCATCGAACCGGTTCGCGCCGAGGCAGTAGACGAACTTGATCGCGTCGTCCTCCGTTGGACCGATCTGGAAACTGATCGAGATGTCAATGTCCACCATCACATTGTCCAGCGTCGGGCAGAAGCGTACGGGGTTGGAGAACGACATTGCTTGCTTGGTCACGATGTGCGAGATGCGGTTCCACGCGGGCCAGAAGATCTTGAGACCGGGGTCCATCATGCCGGCGTGCGCGTTCCAGCGCTGCTTGAGCACCCACCTACAGACATACAATACCACACAAGATCAACACTGTGTTCAATCAGCTTGCAGCATAGAGTAGGTGGCAATGTATAAAGGTGCAGCGTACATTCCAGACGGCACCTGCATGAAGAGGCTGAAGAGCGTCGGGTACTTGGGGATCAGCACCAGCGGGATTTTTCCGTCCTCGACCTTGGCGTTGAAGTAGCCCATCGCTAAGTAAGCAGCCACACAAGAAACAAATGAGCTCACGAGCCAATGATACTGTTAGGTACCACACGTGATACAGTAGAGTAGCGTGATCTTACCTTCCATGGGCTTGTCGATGTCTCGCTGCACGAGGCGGTTGTAGCGCACATCGCTCCGGGACGAGGCGCCTCCGCCTTGAACAGGGGCCGCGCCTGGCCGTGGAACGTACGGAGGAATCGGAGTAGTCATGCTGCTGCTGCTGCTAATGCTCTCTCACTCGGTCGTTGGTTTTGTCAGAGTGCAGTAGTTCTCGGAATGGCTTGCGCTTGATGAGCTTGAGCTCGAGCCCCAAACAAAGCTGGGACGTGTGTCATCATGGGTTCAGCCACATTGGCAGAATCGCGCTTCGGTGTTGTGCAGCGTTCGAAACGGACGATCGCAAAAATACATATGCATTGGTTGATTGATTGACAAGCATCGCATGTCCATTTCTCCATCGTCCGAAGGCACATGAGCCTGTCCTACGTGGAAGAACTTCTCTATCTCTCGTTTCTCTCTCAGGAGCCCCCACTGCCATTTGATTGCCAGGCGTGGCGGTGCATCACGTTTGAAATCCAGAAGAGGCAGATTCAACCTGGAACGAGGCAGAAAGAAGCCATTGGAAAACGGTCGCCCATCGACTCGCTCGATCGTGTGGGCAACTCCAGTCCATTTTCCAGACCCCCGACTCTTCTCGAGAAAGGAAATCTCGTTGGCCTTCCGATTTAAAGCAACTGGTGGCTTGGTTTGGTGCTCTCACATAACCAATTAATAACTTCCCATCTACTGCGTCGCATGAGCTTGCATCGCACGAGCATGTTCCCAGAATTGGCAGCCACGAGCGATCCCAAACTTAGCTGTTTCCCCAGTTTACTACATACTACTCCGTCTCATACGCCTCCAATTGCAATCTATGAAACCACCGAGTCACACCTAGAGCTTTGGCCACGTTCGCTCTTCGCCATCTTCAAATTGGCAGACTTCGTCAGTGCTCGAAGGCTCGGGTTTCTCAATTCGGGCGTCTCCGTAGTCTCCTCACTTTGGTCCAACAACTCACAAGCACTTCATCATGGGCGGTGCTCCAAGCGATCTGAACGAAGAGGTACCCCGAGGCGACAACCACCAGACGCGGCTGTTGTACAAGGAAACGTGGCGCGTGGACTCGGCGAATCGCGCCTTCGGCGCGTGCTCCAACGGCAACACGGTGATCATCATCAACCCGGGCCGGAGCCTCGTCAAGCCCTACATCCGCGTGCCCGAGGGCATGTACGCGCTCGTGCAGAACCAGGGCAAGGACCTGGACTTTGAGGGTCCCGACGACAAGAAGAGCGCCGTGTGGCCCCGGGCTTCCACTGGGCATCCGTGTTCACCAAGGTCTCGCACCTGGTCACGAAGCAGTACATCGTGTTCGAGACGCCCGTCAAGGGCTGCAAGACCGCAGACGACGTCACGGTGCGCATCGACATGTGTCTCGTGTTCCGCATCATGGGCGACGAGTCCAAGGGCGAGGACCCGGACCTTGTGCGCAGGTTCGTCTACGAACTGGGACCGAATGGCCTCGAAGTGCAATTGCGAGCAGCTCAGGACGAGGCCGTGCGAGGACTCGCGCGTAGCGTACAGCACACGGAGGTGTACAAGCTCCGCGACGGCACCATGAAGGATCAGTTCCCCACTGGTCATCTGGATCAGCTCAAGCGTGGCGAGGCCGGAGAGGACTCGACCCCAAAGCCCCAACTCGCGGTGGACCCCGAGACCGGCGCGGCGCCGAACGAGGGCAACCGACTGATCTACTACGTCACAGAGGACATCAAGAAGAACCTCAACAAGCAGTTCAACAACTACGGCGTGGAGATCACGAGCGTCGCGATCACGAACGTGAAGCTCCCCGAGCAGTTCCAGGAGCAGATGCAGAGCCGCACAACCCACTTGAGCGCCATCAAGGAGCAGAACATGAAGCAGATGAGCGACATGCAGCTGCTGCAGTACAAGGAGGAGATCGACACAACCAAGCTCGCGCGTCGGATGATGCTCATGGAGGAGGAGTCCACGGGCAAAGCCAAGTGCGCCGAGATCCAGAAGGAGATCGACCTGGTCGTCGCTGACACGCGGCTCGTGCAGGAGCAGATCAACCAGGAGATGAAGGTCAAATGCAACAAGATCGCTGCCGACACGGCGCTGAAGATGGAGCAGATCCACGCCGATACCCAGAAGATCTCGGCCGAGATCACCTCGCGCTGCGACGCTGAGATCGAGATGCTCGCAGCGCAGAAGCAGGCGTGCCAGATGGAGCTCGAGGCCGAGACCCAGGAGATCCAGATGGGCGGCGAGGCGAAGGCCATGGAGATCGTCGCGCGTGCCGAGGGTGCCGCGACGAAGAAGCTCGACAAGCTACGCACGCACGTCGTGGAGATGCAGAAGCTCGATCTGCTGCAGTCGCTCGCGAAGAACCCCAAGACCGTGGTCACGGGCAACGCGTCCAACTCGCTGCTGGCAGAGATGCTCGTCGCGAACAAGCAAGGCAACGTGCTGCTGAATGTGAGCGAGAACGGACTCAAGGGCTTGATCAAGACAGCATAACGTTAGCGAGAGAGAGCTCAAATAGGATTTTTATTGGATCATGTTCATGTATTTAATTAAGAGAACCAATAGACTTTGCTTCGTGGAGGTTATGCTCAAGCCTGGTGGTGGTAGGCTCTCTGTGTGTTTGTTTTCGTCGAGTTGCTACTAGCAGCCAAGCTACCAACCGAAATTCGTTCTCTCGGTTGTATAGTGTAACCGTGGTTGGCGGGCGAAAAAAAACATGCTGCTCGATAATCTGAGCGTGCCAGTACTGCTCGATCATCTTGGTTCGTCGGTGCTGCTGGATAATCAATGTGTGCAGGTGTTGCTGGATAACGAAAACCGCGCCGGTGCTGCTCGATAATGGATGCCGTACAGGCGCTTTCATGAGTAGGGGGGAATAATGACTGGCGCAGTTTCACTAGCGTTCTTATCGCTTCGACTCGAGCGTTTGCATGAACGTCTGACGGATGAGGTCGTCGCCGTTCTTGCCACTGATCACGATCGGCACGGTCTCCGCAAGCTTCGTCTCCACCGCGATCTTCTTCTGCTGGTAGTCAAAGTTGCGCTTCTCGACGAGGAACGCGGCCGAATTGGCTTCCGCCTCGGCGTTCGCGAGGATCTTGGCGGCCTCTTTCTCGGCTGCCTTGAGCATCGCGTCGCGCTTGATCTTGGCAACATTCACGTACTGGTCAAAGTCGCGCTTAAAGTTGCTCAACTCGACGGTAGGCAGCACCTGGCGCTGCACGGTCGTCGCGGTGGCTACTGCCACGGCATCTTCCTTCAAACCGGCGACCTCCTTGATCTTGTTCTCGTTCTTGGAGATCTGCTGCGCGATCGCCACTTGGGCCTTCGCTTCCGCGTTCGTGCGCATCTCATCGCAACGGATGCTCGCACGGGTCTTCTCGGCGTTCAGGTCCTGAATCGCACGGTCGTTCTCCTTCTGCAGCGCCGTGAGCTTTTGGGTTTCTTCGTTCAGCAGGATGCGCAGCCGGTTCTCGTGGTTCTTCTCCTGCTCCTCCATGCGAGTCTTGAACGCCGTCGTTTCTTCGAGTGTGGCTGAGAGCTTCTTCGGGAGCTCAACGTTCGTGACCTTGACGTTGTGGATGAATACGCCGTACGCCGTGAGCTTGGCGTTGAGATCCTTCTTCATGCCCAATGCGAACTCTTCACGTAAATCGTGCACCTGGTCGTGACGCACCGAGTGCACCAGTCCGCGAATCGCTTCCTCCGTGAGGCTGTAGAGCAATTCGTCAAAGCGGTGCGCGCCGAGGCAGTAGACGAACTTGACAGCGTCCTCTTCCGTTGGACCGATCTGGAAACTGATCGAGATGTCAATGTCCACCATCACGTTGTCCAGTGTCGGGCAGAAGCGCACGGGGTTCTCAAAAGAAACCGCCTGCTTGGTGACAATATGCGAGATGCGGTTCCACGCGGGCCAGAAGATCTTGAGACCGGGGTCCATCATGCCGGCGTGCGCGTTCCAGCGCTGCTTGAGCACCCACCTGCAGCAGTAGTAATGCAGAACGAAAGAGAGACGATGCGAGCGTGAGGGTGATGCTGCGAGTGCTGATGGCAAATGGTGCAAGTATGACGCATAAAAAAAACGTACATGCCGGACGGGATCTGCATGCAGAAGCTGAAGAGCGTCGCGTACTTTGGCGTGAGCACGAGCGGGATCCTGCCATTCTCCACTTTCGCATTAAAGTTCTTCATCGCTGTTTGAGCAAACAGAACCAACAGCATACATAGTATACCACCACGGAGTCAGTGCCAGTAAGTACAGTGGGGATCGACACAACAAAACAAACAAACACACACGAGGCTGAGCCTGAGCTGTACCTTGCGACGGCTTGGAGATGTCGAGCTGCACGAGGTGGTTCGTGCGATCGGCGAAGCGACTCGCCATCGTGGCGCGGCGCTGGGTCGTCTGCGCCATGGTTGACGAAGGTGCAGGGGGTAGGTAGGTAGGTGGGCTCTTTGAGAGTGAGTTGTGTCGGTTGAGGCGGGCGGGCGGGCGGGCGGGCGGTGGCTTGTGCACTGCGAGGGAACTTTGGGAATGCGGGCTGATGAGCCAGCGACCCCAGGGATGATCAATGGATGATGATGACCAGGTGCAAGGCGTCGCGTGTCTGTGCACCCAGTGTGTACCCAGAAGAGCTGTGAACCCAGTAGATTCAAAAATGGAGAGAAGGAGGAGAATCTTGGGTTTTGGGTCTCGCACTGTCGACTTGTACCTACAATAATGATACAGATGGTTGTATGCCATCTATACGGCTTGTAATGCAGGTTTTCTGCTGTGTACTGCAACCTGATCTTCGATCGCAGGGCGAAAGTCCAGCTCGCAGACTTGTACCTAATACCCACAAGAGCGAATGGTGTCCAACATGTGTATCATGCTGCTGTTTGTGGTCACGAGAACGAGGAGACTGATTGGCATCCGAGCGGTAATAAAATGTACCCAGTACCTGATGAGATTGCATCTTGTTGCAAAACTGGATCGTGCGGCTTGTAGTGCTCGCACGAGAGAGAGAAACTCAGTCTTTCAGTCACACCCGCATGATGATCCAAATCGCCACAGTTCGCTCGTGTCCACGCCGTTCTCGTGGTGATCCAACCAGCCAGCCAACCAGTCAGCCAACCAGCCAGTTGTCATTTTGCCGCAGATTCAACAACAGACAAACGTCGAACATGTAAAGGCGATGAAATGAAGCATGTTCGTGTGAACCCATCGGGAAAACAATTCACAGACCATCACTCTCCTTCTGTGACACGGGACACATTGTGGGTACAATTGGGATTTAGCCGTGTTTTCCATTTACTGTACGACGCTGTACCTCCTCGCCTCGCCAAGAGCTACGCTTTTTCATGCACGTGTCCAGCGCAACGCTTTGCAACGCGGAACCCAACGCTTGCATCTCGCACAATCGAATTCCCACTCCACTCGGCACTTCACCACTCTCACAGCACAAGCGCCACTCACACAGAATCACAATGGGCGGCAGCAACAGCACGCTCCTCAACCCCGAGATGCTGCCGGGCGGCCCGCAGCACCAGACGCGCCTGCTCTACCGCTCGGCATCGCGCGTCGACGCCGCGAACCGCATCTTTGGTGCCTGCTACAACGGCAACACGGTCGTGATCATCAACCCGGGACGCTCGCCGGTCAAGCCCTACATCCGCGTGCCCGAGGGCATGTACGCGCTCGTGCAGAACCAGGGCAAGGACCTGGACTTCAAGGGTCCCAACGGCAAGCGCACGGCCGTGTGGCCCCCAGGCTTCCACACTGCGTCGCTCTTTACGAAAGTCGCGCACTTGGTCACGAAGCAGTACATCGTCTTTGACACGCCCGTGAAGGGCTGCAAGACCGCGGACGATGTGACGGTCGGTATCGACATGTGTCTCGTGCTGCGCATCATGGGCGACGAGAGCAAGGGCGAGGACCCGGGACTCGTGCGCCGATTCGTCTACGAGCTCGGCCCGAACGGACTCGAAGTGCAGCTCCGTGCTGCCCAAGATGAGGCGGTGCGCGCATTGGCTCGTAGTGTGCAGCACACCGAAGTCTACCAGTTGCGCGATGGCACCATGAAGGAGCGCTTCCAGACTGGAGCGCTCAACTACCGCACCAACCAGATGCCGCTGCTGGACGAGCTCAACAGCCCAAAGTCTGTCAACGACGAGGACGGCAACAACGTGGACGGGTTCTCTTTACACGAGAACCCGCCAACCGCGAAAGTGATCTACTGCGTGACCGAAGACATCAAGCGCAGTCTGAATGCGCAGTTCAACAACTACGGCGTGGAGATCACGAGCGTCGCGATCACGAACGTGACGCTGCCAGACAGCTTCCAGGAGCAGATGCAGAGCCGCACGACCCACTTGAGCGCCATCAAGGAGCAGAACATGAAGCAGATGAGCGACATGCAGCTGCT